>CAUYSK010097807.1:0-14052 GCA_963575035.1 Avahi laniger | reverse complement strand
TTGGCCATTATTCTGTCTTCTTTTGAAAAGTTTCTGTTCATGTCCTTTGCCCACTTTTTGATAGGGTTGTTTGATTTTTTCTTGCTGATTTTTCTGAGTTCTAAATAGATTCTGGTTATCAGCCCTCTGTCGGATTTGTAGCTCGCGAAAATTTTCTCCCATTCTGTGGGTTGCCTGTTTGCTCTTGTGACAGTTTCTTTGGCTGTGCAGAAGCCTTTTAATTTGATCAGGTCCCATTTATTTATTTTTGTTGTTGCTGTAATTGTCTTTGGGGTCTTCTTCATAAATTCTTTGCCTAGGCCAATCTTTTCTTCTGCAATGTCTAATCTGCTCTTAAGCCTATCCGGTATATTTATTTTTATCTTATATATTGTAATTTTCATATTTATATATTCAATTTGGGTCTTTTTTTATATCTTCCTTATCTCTACTTAATTTTTTGAATATGTGGAATACAATTATCATAATTGCTTTAATATCTTTGTCTGCTAATTCTAACATTTATGCATTTATTTCACTACCGAATCTGTTTTGATTATTTGATTATTCTCATCTTTATGGGTCATATTTTCCTGCTTCTTTGCAAGCCTGGATGAATTGGCATAAGTTTGAAAATTAATGTGAGTGGTGAGTGGTGAGGGTGGGATAATAAGTTTTAGGATGATTGTAAATATTAAAAGAGTAAAGAAATGCCGAAATTTTGAGGTTAATCTCTGTTTCACATTTCTCAGGGGTCAATCACTTTCATTTCCTGATGTCCAAGTTCTCAAAAACTGTTAGTTCAACTTGTACTTCTATTTGTAAAAATGCATGTGTAAATGCAGACCCTAAAAAATAAAAAGCTAACAAATCTGCATGGAGATACACATAATCTCACAATCAATTTTATCCAGAAATGTTGATACTTTAATTTTAGTAAATATTTTACTTTAATAGATATGATCAATGAATAATTAGAAACACACTATAATATTAAGTGTTACTGAGCACCCATTCAATTAAATATAAAAGGAGTTTACATTGAAATATTTAGAAAACTTAATATAGATGAATATTTTCTCAATATCACAAAGGTTTTTATAGTGTTCATAGTGATCTAAATATTTTCCTTTCCTTCAGCCCATTTTACCACAAACAGTTCCACTGAACATTCTCTGGGTACTGCAAATTCAAGACCATGATCAGTATGAATGTTCTAAAAAATGACAGTGAGTCCATAGCCACAGCAATGACAGGGCAATGGAAGTGCCATCTGGGGCCCAGAATTCTTGGAAATCACCTAAGCAGAAGGTTGGGAGAACAAGTTCCTGTGGAACTTACAGGAAAATGGCATTTCGAAAGAAAGCTTGGAAAAAAGAAAAAATAAGGGGAAGAGAAAGGAGGAGGAAGAAGAAAAAGAGGGAAAAGAGAAAATACAGTGATAGAGCAGACATAAAGGAAATAGTGGATACAAGTGGAATGGGAAAGGAGTTGAAGACAAAGAGAAAGAAAGAATAGGATGAAGAACTTTTTAAACTATTTATTAACATTTTATATTTCCATTATAAAAATAAGAAAAGAAACTTGCTCAAGATCAAAATGACTAGTAAGTGACGGAATCTGTGTCCCAGATTCTGAGCTCCTGATTCTAAAGTCTACCTTCATTACTGCACGCTGCTTCCTGCCTTTCCCTCTTAACTCCCACCATCGTGGAAAGCGTGGAATACTGCACATTAAATGACCTTCACCACACTTTGGTTCTCCAACTTGACCTGAAAACTGGTGCTCATGTTTCCTCATGCTGAACTTGCAAAATACTGTGTTTGGTTTCTTTGTTAACTTTCTACTCATCATCAGAATCTTACATTTATTCCTGTTGGAATTCAATATGTTAGATTCAACACACTGGCAAACAATACCCTGTCAAAATATTCTTAAATCCGCATTCTGATTTCTATCTAATTCACAGTTCCTTTGAGCTTTGTGCAATTTTTATAATTGTCCCTTTTATATTTTCTTCCTAATTTTTCATTAAAGCATTAAATAGGACAGGATCAAGAAAAGCATATTAAAAATTTTCTTTCAAGCAATCCTCAATTTTTTTTTATTTCAGGATATTATGGGGGTACAAACATTTTGGCCACATGTTATGACTTTGCCTCACCCAAGCCAGGATTTGAGGCATGCCCTTTCCCCCATACAATGCTCAACGTGTCCATTAGTTGTGAGTTTACCCACCCCCATCCCCCCAACCCCCAGTGGATATTACAACCGTATGAGCACCTTAGCGTTGATCAGTTAGTGCCAATTTGATGGCGAGTACATGCGGTGTTTATTCTTCCATTCTTGCGTTACCTCGCTTCAGAGGATGGGCTCAGGCTCTGTCCAGGAAAATGTAAGAGATCCTAGATCACCATTGTTTTTTGTAATTGAGTAGTATTCCATTATATACACATACCATATTTTATTAATCCACTCATGGATTGATGGGCACTTGGATTGTTTCCACAAAGATATCTTCAATTCTTAAATCAAAATTGAGTAGGGTATTTTAGCTAGTAATTAATATACTAAATTGTACAACTATCCCAACAGTATTTCTCTATTTCTTTCTGTAAGTAAAATAAAAATTCCCTGCCATATATCTTATTGAAATATAGCCTCATTATATGCACTATATTTGACTTATCTTCCCATTTAGAACTTAATTTCAAGTTACTTACCATGACCAAAGGAAGAATACGCCACAAATCTCATATGGTCTTACAGGTGGATTGCTTTACTATCTTGCCTAAATGTCAATAAAAAATGCTTTTCCCTGATATATTTTAAAATAATCAGATGTGATATTAAACATAAACTTTATTAATTCACAGCATCAACTCAGACATCTGTTTTGTATACAGTGCCTTAGTAATTTTAGGGACTCCACAGATTGTTTATGAACTTGCCTACCTATCTGTCTTCTTAAAGAACATGAGCCAAGACTGGGAGGAAGAAGAGCTGTACTCTACTCCCAATTCTGCCTGTACCTTTGTTATGGCATTATGTCATTACTAATTCAAGTTATTTGATTCATGTATAAAGTGAAAAGAATTTACTAGATTAGCATTTTTCAAAGTGTCCATAAAATTTTAGTTCCATAGTTTAATAGATTTTGCTGAAAATACAACATCTATGGTAAAATATCTTTGGGCGATACCAATAGATTTCTTTACTACAGAATTATTAGAGCCTTAAAATTAAAATAAAATGATCTCTCCCACAAAGAGCTATGATAGTGTTTTCCAAACTTATTAAAACACAGAAAACTTCTGCACAGTTTGTCTTGTTGGCTAGTGTTCCCATATGTTGGGAAGTGTAGAAATATAGTGGGAGATCTAAATATTATTTCTGCACCAAAACATTCTAAAATTACCATAATTCTGCACCTACTCAAGCAAGATACAAGATCCAGAGTTTTCATCAGAAGGACAAAATCCAGAGAAACCAAATAAAAAGAGATGGTGTTGAGATTTGGACAAAGCTAAAATTGAAATTATGAGGACCTTAATTGTAAATGGATTCTGAGTGTATTAATGGCAAAAGGATGTTCCATCAAGTAAAAACAAACTCAATGAATGTCATCAGAAAGTTTCTGTGATGTGTTATTACTGATTTTGTTGTTGTAGGGTTAACAACAACTTCTAGATAGGAAAGAGAGATATAAATTTAAAGTAGCCTTGATATAAAATGAATTTAAAATATAACAATGTAAAAAAGAAAATATATGGTTAAAAAAGAAAAAAGTTTTTAACCATATATTATGTCAAAAGACACAAAATTTTAGTTAGACAGGAGGCCTACGTTAAAGACATCTATTGTACGTCATAATGACTAAGTATGTGATGTAATACATATGTTAAATGGCTTGATATAGCCATTGCATAATGTATACATATAAAAAAGCATCAGGTTGTAAACTATGAGTATATGCAATTTTTATTTGTAAACTAAAAAATAAAAATAAAGAATTATTTTGAAATAACAAAGGAAGAAACCTGATAAAATATAATATTTAATTTAATATTCTGACAGATGGCATTGGCCTGATTGCACAAAGGACTAACATAATAGAGTTCTCAATTTTTTTCTTGTTTTTCCTACAGATTTGTCACCTTCCTCTTAAGTTTCCACTGAATACAAAAGTGTTAAAAAGAGAAAAGAAAGAGTTAGAAGGCGTATAAGGTGAACATGATTTCTCGGTAGGCATGATGTGTTTCTGAAACTGTAATATATGTTTGCCGTCAAAGTATTAGTCTCAGAAAGCTTTTATATGTGTCATATCTGTGCACATTTGGCCTCAGGAAAGTATGAACCTAGCCGTTCTTCATTGCATGTCGTTTGCAGTAAACATCAAGTTCCTTAAAGGTAATGTTTACACAACTTTGTATTTCTCAGCATTCCTATTTTAGTACTTTTCCAGAGTAAGTGCTCAATAAATATTTGTTGATGAAACTGTGAAAGAAATGGTGGTAGTTGCTAGAGATACAAAGACGAACCGTATTCAGTTCCTTCCCTTAAGGCATTAGTGTTCTAGTCATAAACAACATGACTTTATAGTCTGGAAAGTGCTATGGAAGAGTGATGCAGAGCTCAAGAGGTATACAGAAGCACAGAAGCCAACCCAGCCGAGAAGGGACCTTAACTGATTCCTCAAGGACAAACAGTGTTAAAGGCTCAGAAAGGATATTCACAATAGAAGCAACAGAGTGTGCGATGAGCAGGAAATGGGAGAGCATGCCTGAGAGAAAATACCAAAATGACTGGAGAATGAATGCTTGAAGGATAAAAGACTAAATTCCCACTATCCATCCATTCAATTCTCGGCTTCCAATTGCACTACCATTCTCTCTTTCTCTGTGCTCATCTCACACTGCTTTTACTTCATCAGATGCTCTATCCTCCATCTTGCTTAAAAGAGAACACATGTTGTTCTCCCTGATTGAAATTATTTTTACCCACTTGGTATTTCAAACTCATACTTAACCTTAAAATCGCAACTCAAATTCATCTCCTTGGGGAGGGAGGCCTTTCCATACCCTCAGAATAGGTCACATAATTTTTCACGCCATCCTCTATATTTCTTCCCCCATTAGCCTTTCTATTATATATTTGTGTACTTTTAAAATTAATGTCTGAACCCGTACTACTCTATATGTTCTGTGAAACCATAGACTCTATTTTATTTAACATTTACTCCCATAACCTAACAGAGTACTTTTCATATAGAAAGTATTCTATAAACATTTGTTGATTGCATGCATGAGTGATGAAGGCAGAACAAGATTAGAGAAATCAGCAAGAGTCTGGAGAGAGCAAATATTTTATGAGATGCTAAGGTTTTATACTTTATCTTTTATTTCAGCTTTATTCAGAAATCCCTAGGGACGAATTCAGTTTTAAGTAAGGAAGTCTATTTTGTAGTGATTATGCTGACTACATGGTAAAAATTAATCAGAGTAGGGTAAGACTATAGGTAAAGAGTTCAATTCAATTAAATTAAACATTCAATTAAATGTTACCAGCTGGGCGTGGTGGCTCACGCCTGTAATCCTAGCACTCTGGGAGGCTGAGACCAGAGGCTGGCTTGAGCTCAGGAGTTCGAGACCAGCCTGAGCAAGAGTGAGACCCCATTTCTACTAAAAATAGAAAAAATTAGCCAGGCGTGGTGGTGCATTCCTGTATTCTCAGCTCCTGTGGAGGCTGAGGCAGGAGGATCACTTGAGTCCAGGAGTTTGAGGTTGCTGTGAGCTATGATGATGTCACTGCACTCTACCCAGGGCAACAGAGTGAGACTCTGCCTCAATTAAAAAAAAAACAAAAGTTACCACATTAACTCAAACAAGAAACTGTGGTGACCTGAACTAGGAATTGGCTGCTAGGGTAGAAGGAAGTGTGAGATTTGAGAGATATGAAGGAGATAACAACAACAAGAAAAAGACTCAGTAAATGGTTGGAGGTGAAAACGAAGGAGAAAGAGAAGTTGATTTGTAGGTTTATAGTTTGGGTAAATGTGTAGATGATGTTGCTAGCCACTGAGATGGTGAAATGGGAGTAGGAAGTAATACATAATATTTGACATGTTTAATCATAAGATATTTTCATAAAAGACTTCCAGTGGATATATAGATTGAATCTGAGATTTTCAGAGCAAAAAGCACAACTAGACAATGAGCTTTCTAAAAAAGGTGTGGTAGAATACACATAACTTGGATTTTTCCATCTTCATCATTTTTAGTGTACATTTCAGTGGCATTAAATACATTTACAATGTTGTGCAACCATCATCAACATCCAGCTCCAAAATTTTTCACCTTCCCAAACATAAATTCTGTAGCCATTAAATAATAACTATCTATTTCTTTCCTTCCCCTAACCTCTGAAAACCACCATTCTGCTTTCTGTCTTTATGAATTTGAGGATTCTAAGTATCTCATATAATTGGAATCATATAATATTTTCCTTTCGTGATAGGTTTAATTTCATATAACATAACATCCTTAAGATTTATCCATGTCGTAGCATATTTGAGAATTTCTTTCCTTTTTAAGGCTGAATATTAATAACATTCCATTGTACATATACCACATTTTGTTTATCCATTAATATGTTGATAAAAACTTGGGTTGCTTCTACCTTTTGATTAATGTGAATTATTCTGCTGTGAACATGGGTGTATTGTTTCAAGTCCTGTTCTCAATTCTTTTGAGTATATAACTAAAAGTGTAATTGTTGGATCATATGGTAATTCTATTGTTAAATTTCGGAGGAACTTCCATACTGTTTTCCATAGTGAGCTGTACCATTTTACATTCCCACGAACAGTGCACAAGGGTTCCAATTTCTCCACATCCTCACCAACACTTGTTATTTTCTGGATTTAATGATGATGGTCATGCTAATTTCAAAACAGAGTGTGAGTTGGTGATGATGAGCTTTTTGACAGTAGGCACAGCGTCCTATTGATATTGATTTGCAGTCTCAGCATGATGGCTCAGCATAGGAGATGTTTGATATATATTTTTTTATTAAGGGGCCCTAAATAATTTAGTCTATCATACTCCACAGTTTAGGAAGGCCTAGATCCCATTTCTAAGAAGCATTCCTTCATAACTGACTCAATTCCAGTGAAGGACTGCACACGAGCATTCAAGGAATTAATCCTAATTTTGATAATTTTCATTATTATTGAATTTTTTTATTAGGCACTAAAACCTATCTCTGAATTGTGCTTCTCCAGAACTATGAAGAAAATATATAATCCCTTCTTTATATGAAAGTCTTTCAAATGAAGTGTTTTCTTTTCTCCTCACACTATAAATTTTTTTTTAAGTTACACATTTTTAGTTATTTCAGTCATTCCTCACACACCATGTTTTGTGGACTCATCAGTTTCCTCTGTTATTTTATTGACACATTGACTTTTATTTGATTGACTTTTTCCATAAGGAACTTAAGAAAATATGAAAATTCAGGATGACTCATTTGTCTTGAAAAATTGGTAAATATAGTTGTATAGGGTTTGGAAACTAAACCTAAAAAAATAAGCTTTAGAAAAAAACCATAATTCAGTGGTGTTATTTCAGACTTTTCTTGTCTTTATTCTAGTTCTCACACAGAATCTGCATCTGAATGTTTGCGTCTGAATTTTTTTTTTATCAGAACACCCCATCAATCCTCTGCCATGCATATACCTCCTCAGAGTTGCAGTCTGGTGGCTTCCACTCATCAGTTGACACCATCTCTTTACATCTCTCCATTGTTTCTAGTCTGCGTCTAGTAAAGAATTTTGATCTAAGCCATTATTTTCTGGTTTGTTCTCATGACTCAGTGTGAAATGTTTGCATAAGCCTCACATTGAGAAGCAATGACATAGGACACAAAAAACTATGGATGGAATGTAGACATTTCCACTCAAGGCAACAGTGTTATTCAAATACTTTTTGTTGTAGAAATATTTCCAGCAATAAATAATTTCTTGGATTGAATAAAATTATCTAAAAAATTAAAGTAGGCTAAGAAATAAGTATATTACATTTTGTTGGTTTTAGTAGATGAAGTTTCATCATGGCTTCCAATCTAGTGGCAGTAATTTTTCCAACAGCTATATTTTACCATAGAAAATGTGATGAAGAGAATGTTTAATAAATTAGAAGACTGTTTTTCCTCCTGGTAAAAATAAATATTAGAAATATTCTATATCGTTTTTCAATTATTACATTATGCTGTCAAGGAATGGAAATCCATTTAATATGAAATACTGTTCTAAGGTAAAACAACTGGGTTGAACACTTAGAATTTTTAGAGTTTATTCAACTTAGCAAGAAAATAGATATATAGGCAGGTAAATAAATAGATAGATGAAGACAGGTAGATATGTAGATGGACTACTTTAAGTCTGACTGTGCCATGTCCTACATTATAAAAATAAATAAAGCTCTGTCCAGAGTTTAAGGAAGCTGTAACCTTGTGGGTGTTTTGGTAGAGAATTTCCGCAGTACATTAGGTAAGATTTGTACAGGTTTTTATGAAAGAAAATAAGAGGTGCTCAAAGACTCTACAAAAACATCAATAAGAAAAAAAATGTTGAGTATTACATTGAAAAATGACTAAAACATAGTGAAACAGAATGTGGGCAATGACTAAGCATAAGCAAATGTGGTAAAGCAGTTCTATGTTACTGGAATATATTAATTCAACTGAGGGATGAAGTTGGTCAGAATTGAAACAATGAAAAATATGTAGGAAACAGTAGGTCATGGAGAATCTTAAACAAGGCCATGGAGCCGGTACTTTAGCCTATGGAAGTTGTTGCTTCCATAGTCCCAGTGAGAGGAGAAGACCTACATTTAGGGTAGAGAGTAGGAAACAGATTTTGGATGAATTAAAAAGATGAAATGAGTAATGTATTGGATGTCATAGCTAATAATAATAATAACTTCCATTGATTAAGCATTTGCTTTGTGTCAGGCACTTTTCTTTACATGGATTATTGCATTTGATCTTCATAGCAACCCTATGAAGCAGGAACTCCTATTGTGCCACTGTAAAAATAAGATAGTTGAGGCACTGACAGGTTTTAATGCTATGATATGGCAGGGTAGGATTTAAACGCAGGCAGTTGAGATCCAGAGATATTTTTTCCATTAATCCCTGCTGTTTGGAAGGGGAAGGAATAATTCAAAGTATTTTATTATTTTTATTTTGAGCAAAAATGTTAATGGTATCTGAAAATGTAAAAATTCCTCCCTTAAAAAAATGCATTAGTTTCTTATTGTCTCTATAACAGAGTCACCACAGATTTATTGGCATAATCTATCAAAAAATCCCACAACAACAAATGCTGGCAAGGATGTGGAGAGACAGGAACATTCTTATACTGCTGGTGGGACTGCAAATTAGCGCAACCTCTGTGGAAAAGAATTTGAAGATACCTCAAAGAGCTAAAAATAGAAATACCATTTGATCCAGCTATAGCACTATTCGGCATCTACCCAAAGGAACAAAAGACACTCTATAATAAAGACATCTGCACCAGAATGTTTATGGCAGCACAATTCACTATTGCAAGGATGTGGAAATAACCCAAGTGCCCGTCAATTCATGAGTGGGTTATTAAAATTTGGTATATGCATACAATGGAATATTACTCAATCATAAGAAACAACAGTGATCTAGCACCTCTTATAGTTTCCTGAATTGAACTTGAGCCCATTATCTGAAGTGAGGTATCAAGATCGGAAGAACGGGCTCCACTTGTATTTGCCATCAAATTGGTACTAACTGATGAACACTAGGGTGCTCACATGGCAGTAATACTCTCCAGGGATTAGGGGGCTGGGGGGTAAACCCACAACTAAAGGACATGGGGAGCATTGTAGGGGGAAGGACATGCCTCTATCCCTTGCTTGGGTGAGGCAAAGACATAAAATGTATCCATAATGTTTGTACCCTCATAATACCCTGAAATAAAAAAAAAATTTATTGGCATAAACCAACACGTATTGAATATGCTACCTTTCTTGACATCAGAATCTAAAAGGGATCTTACTAGGCTAAAGTTAAGATGCCAGGAGGGCTGCATCCCTTCTGGAGGCTTTAAGTGAAAATCTGTTTTCTTGACTTTTCCATCTTCTAGAGGCAAGCAGCATTCCTTGGCTGTGACCTTGCTTTCATCTTCACAGCTGGCAGTGGCCAGCTAATTCTGATATCGTGTAACTCTGACACTGAATCTTGTGACTTTTTCGACTTTTAAGGACTTTTGCAATTAACACTGTACCCACCTGGATCATCCAGTATAATCTCCTTATTTTAAGGTCAGCTGATTAAGCAACCTTAATTCCATCCACAACCTTAATTCCCCTTTGCCATATAATACAAGATATTCTCAAACTCTGTCAATTATGACACAGATGAATTTGGAGGCCATTATTCTACCTACCACACACATGTAACTAATTAATGGTAATTATCAAGCTAACAAAAATTATACTCAATAATTTTTAACAAAAAATATTAACTACAAAATGTCTTCTAACCTTCAAAAATGGAAATATATTGTAAAGTACATAGACAGTAGTGGCTGTCCTGGAAATACAACCACTCCAAAAATTTTAGTCTCACATAGCTTCTCTGAAATACCTTCAAAAATAGCTGAATTGTCAGAAACTATCTCATCGAGGACCATTCTCCTTGTTTTCATCTCTTCTGTGAGTGGAAATTTCTCAAGATCGTATAACAATAGCATTGCTTGGGTGGTATTGTCCAAGTAGTCTAAAAGAGAGCTGTTTCTCAGAAAACCCAACACCCTATTCATTTTTTAATATGTTTGCACTAAAGCTCAGTCATGACAGGTAAATTTGTTTTGTAGCCAAATCTTACATAAAAACTTCTTTGCCTGACCATGTTCTTCCTCCGTATTTGCTCACTGTTACTGATTAATATACTCTTAGTACACTACGCAGCATTTTGATTTCATATTCTTTCACAGTGTTCTGGTAAAAGAGAGCTTTCACAGTTACAAATTTAAGAGATTGAGTTTAATGACTGTGAGCCACTGAAAAAGGATGCTGGATAGTGAGAGAATGAATCCATCTTTAGGGAAAGTCGATAATTCACAGGAGAAAAGGAGAGGATTTGGAATGTGTGAGGATAGAAAGTGAATCTATCTCAACTTCATCAAATAGTTGAGTGAATGACTCTGAGATTTGAGAGTGTGCTACAAAAGGAGGATGAGGCTAAAACTGTAAGATGTGCACATAAGAATGACGTGGAGATTACTGTGAGATTCATTTCACCATTATCCTCAAGAATCTGACATTTATACCAGGACTGTCATAATATTAAAAACTATAGGCGTGAGAACAGGTGAGAGAACTACTTGAAATGCAGGATCTAAATATGGAGTAAAACAAATATGTGGCCATGTACCTGCAAAATTATACATACAATCTTATCCAGAAGAAATGACCATATGCACACGCATATTGAGAACTGATGTAGTTCCATTTTTTTAATCTTAAAGAATGGGTCTTTATAGAAAAAGTAGCATGTTAATATCTGACTCTCGAAGTTAATTACATGCTGTTATTGGTATTATTTATTTATTGAGAGGTTTTTTTCAGTGACAAGTAAATGTGGATAAGTCAGGTAATTATTGGACTTTTTGACAAGTGAAGTGATCTGTTACATGAAAACCATGAACCTAAAAAGAATTTAAAGCCACTCTTTCCTTCCCATGTTTTATGAATTATTTTACTCTAATACTGATTTTCTTTGTAAAGCCTTAGTGACATATTCTGGCTTTTGAGTTTTCTCCTTATTTTGGTGTGCTTTCTCAAGTGGATGACACTTGAGGAAAATTTATATTTATTGATTTATCACCAAAATTGAGAGAACATGTCATTGCAAAAGATCAAACATTAATATAAACATTCATTTTCTCCTGAATTTAAGAATCATTTTGAACTCAATACACTATGAAATTTTAAATTGCTTCTTAACACAGTAGACCGTTCTGTTCAGTAACAATGTTTTTTATACAATATAATGGGAGAGGAGTCAGAGCTTTTAAAATTTTTTCTTAATCTCTTTTCTCTTTCTGTAAATTACTCCTCTATAATATAGAGCTCACTGTTTTGTTATGTACATCTTTTAAAACAAATATCTAAGCTCTTAAATTTCCAGTCAAGTAACCTAAGAGTTATTTCTGATGACTGGCTCTTTTTTTGATACTCATGTAAAAATTAATACAAAGGTTATCTGTGTCATGAAAATGGGGACAAAAACTCCTTAAGTTTTAACAATTTATAAACCAAGTCATTTGGGAATATTTTCTAATTAAAAAAAATCTGCTTTTATTGATAATGCCTGTGATCTGCTTTCCTTCAATAACATACAGTCTTGTTGATTAGAGCTTCATTTTCATATTTTCCTATGCTTCCTAGTTAGTCTCCTTAGCTAGATTAAAAATAAAATGTACATTAAAAGCCTACTTAAATAACTATTTAAATTTTAACTATTTAAATTTGACTGTTAAATAACTAATTTCAAAATTTTGTATTTTATTGTTTGTGTGCAATAAAATTTGCAGAAGTGATTTGATTTCAGATTTTAAAATGTGCTATGATACTGAGAGAAAAGGCCTTTATGTATCCATTTATTTCATCAATAAATATTTTCAAGGACTTGTTATGTGCCAGAAGGAGATATAATCCATATCCTCATAGAACTCAGATCTAGAGGAATAGGAAATATATATGTGTGTGTGTGTGTGTGCGTGTGTGTGTATGTGCGTGTGTGTGTGTGTGTGTGTATACACAGAGAGAGAAATTCAAATAAACAAATACATGGTTATAAATTGAGAAAAGTATAATAAAGCAGGAAATGTGATCAAGAACAATGATAAAGGTCTACACAGACAAAAAGTCAGGGAATTCCTGCCTGAGGAGGACATATTCATTAAAAGTTTGAGAGTAAAATACAAGAAGCAGCTAGCCAGTCATTCTAGCGGTGGGAGATTCCAACATGGAAATACAATGTGTGAAGCTGTAAGATAGGGAAATTCTTAGCAGAAAGATGGTGGCTGGATGGTACATAATGAGTAAGGGAGAGATTAGAAGAAATGAATCTGAAGAATGAGGAGGGGACCCTCATTAGAAATTGAAATCTTATTCTAAGAGAATTAGAGATGAAAAAGAGGGGAAGTACATAGTTTTATCCATCAACTGTGTTCCCATCCCTCTGTGGGACACTTCATATTCCTCTCATTTATTTATTCTTCACAGTAACCTTTTGGGAAATTGTTACTACTCTGAATTTATAGATGAGAAAAATAACATTTACTTGCAATAAATTTAGTAATTGGGAAACCTAAGATTCAGATCTGCATGTGTTTGTCTGTAAATGTGCGATTCAGTTTTACTATATATAACCTGCTGCCTATCAGAGCATATAAATATTGAGCTGGGCCATAATAGGTAACCTTATTCCCACCACCATCTCAAAGCATAATGGGGTTCTACTTGTTTTGATCATGACTATGATTTTCATTATATTTTATTATCCATGTGTGTGTGCATCTCACTCATTTATGAGCTTACTGAATTCACAGATCCCCGCTTACTCAAGAAGAGGCAAGACGAAAATGTGGAGAGTGTATATAACTTTTTCGAGAGGCTTAACTGTGAACAAGAAAGAAGTTTGTTTCATTGTTGCTAGTGGGAAGCTGACAACATAAGAGTATTTTTGAAGATATAAGGTAACAGAGTGTTTTTATATTTTGAAGAAAAAAATATATGAAGAGGCCGGGCGCGATGGCTCACGCCTGTAATCCTAGCTCTCTGGGAGGCCGAGGCAGGCAGATTGTTTGAGCTCAGGAGTTTGAGACCCGCCTGAGCAAGAACGAGACCCCGTCTCTACTAAAAATAGAAAGAAATTAATTGGACAGCTAAAAATATATAGAAAAAATTAGCCTGGCATGATGGCGCATGCCTGTAGTCCCAGCTACTCGGGAGGCTGAGGCAGAAGGAT
>CAUYSK010097806.1:0-47741 GCA_963575035.1 Avahi laniger | reverse complement strand
TATATATATCTCCTAGGGTTTTGATTGCATGGGGACAGACAGTGAGAGACTAAGCTAGAATAATGAAATAAAATAAAAATCCCTCCATCCTACTATTCATCAGGTTTAGTTATAGTCATTGGTTCTATCAATGAGATTTTCCAAAGCAGAGTTAATTGGGCAGCAGAGAGTAAAGGGAGGAGGGAAAATAGTCAGGAATTAAGAGTCCAGTTGTCTTCATGATAATAATATTGATAGTAATAGTAGCAGCTCCATTTAAGTAAATGAATGTTTATTGTATGTCAGGAAGAAAGCTAAACACTTTGCATATGTTCATGTCATTTAACCTCACTGCAAGTCTATGATACTGTGATTTCCACTTCACAGATGTGGAAGTGGGCTTTGAAGGTTGTTGTCCCGCTAGTGAGTGGTGGTAGAGTTGGGATTCAGAACCTGTCAGTCTCACTCCAAGGATCTCATGCTTAACTTCTATGCTCTTGTTTGTTTACTCATTCATGTATACCACAAACATTTACTGAATTCCTGCTTTGGGCCATGTGTCATCTAAATATTGGGGATTCAAAAAAGGACACTCTTCATTAACTGAGTTCTCCATGTATTGGAGGAGACAGTCATAAAAAATAAGTGCAATGTATGTGGTGAGGTATGCACTAGAAAGAAGTTTGTGGAAGGGTGTTGAATGGCCAAAATAAGGTGATCCCTACTGACTCTCAGGAAGGATGAGATGGAGAGAGCTCACACGCAGAAAATCAACATCCAGAATACCTACCTTTCTGCCGTCCCAAAGACAAGAAAAATGTTCTAAATAGGATTTGTCCAGGTTTTTGTGCTTGGTTTTCCCAAAGATTCTATTTTTAAATCCCATAAAATAGCTCTGCTTAAGATATATTTAATATTTAAAATAGAAGAATCTATTCTATTTCCAGAATTTCTCTTGTTCCAAGTCCACAACCTCTCTTTATCTTATAGGCCTTCTTCCTCTTTTTAAATAATTTCCTAATAGATATCCTGTCCTTCAACATAGTTCCCTAGTAGCCCAACCTTCATCCTGCTACCAAGATGAAAATCTGATATCACATATCCCTGCAAAACATCCTTCATTGGTTCCCTGTTGCTCTTGAGTGTGCAAGTTGGTTCTCTAACTTCAACTCCCTTCATGTGCCACCTTCATAACAATAATAGCTATTTATTTGGTGGTGACTTGTTTCAGGCAATTTATACAGTTTGTCTCTAATAGACACAGGAACCTCATAATGTAGGAGATTTTATTCTCTTTACAAGGAAGGACATAGGGAATAAAGGATCAGAGAAATTGAATGACTCATTCAAGTTCATGCCATAGACTTCAGAATGACAGTCAACACTTGTTGTCTTCCCCACTACATACACAGTGAGCACTGTAAGGCGAACAACTATATCTTATTCATCTCTGCATTACCATTCATTTTAATGAATGAATAAATAGGTATATGTTTCCAGTTCTGCTGCATATAAAATTTTATTTTCAATTCTGTACTCTTTGCATCTTATTCTCAGGCTAACTGCATTTCATAGACCTCCTCAAATGACCATTATAAAAGAAAATCAGCCTTTGGTCCTTTCCCTCATGGAATTCCAAGTGGGAATCCCCAATCCACCTAGACTCCTCTTATGAATAGGTAGAAAGCCTAAGCATGCATGATCATTCTAGTTCTTTGTTATTTACTGTTTGTAAAGTGTTGTCAAAAGCTCTGCAATGTCGGTGTTGTGTGGACTCATTCTACCTCAATCCATATCCCAGCTCTACCATTAAGTAGTAAATGGCTAAACATGAAGAGTCTTTGTTGGGACATGTAGGACAAGTTAGAAAAGAAAGGTGTTACAACTGCCCCATTGGGATGTAGAGTAGTGCCCATGTTAAAATGTTTTTGGGAGAATAGATAAATTATTACATGCAGAGCACTCAGAACTGTAACTGGCACATTTCAAATGCTTGCTATCACTTATGTGATCTCATCTTATCCTTATGCTCATGTTCCAGTAGATGATGTAGATATTATTATTACTTCAATTTTATTGATAGGGGCATAGAGAGATTAATCAAATTCTAAAGTTGTTGATTTCTACTAAGTAGAAACCCATTTCCACAAGGCTTTTGGCCACATGGTACACATGGTAAAAGGGACACATTGAACAATGAAGCTATCTCTCTCCTATTCACATGGTGCAGAGGCCTCAAATGGACACACTCAGGTAGGGTGCTCAGTCAGGATTTTGTATTAAAGTTTTGCCAATCACATTTCCACTCTAGTTCAGGCCCTGATGGTCAAATGAGTAAAAGCGTTTTTGAAAAAGCATATTATTTCGTAAGTAGTTGCCCTTAATCACAAAATAAATTATGAAGATATAGACAGAGGGCACTATATTTTGGCTCCCACCCCACTGCACTGACTAATGCTATTTAGTAAGCTTTAATACACATTGGCTTATTTAATCTTATTTTACAGATGAAGAAGCAAGTAGACTATAGATCAGTAAGAATGGAAATAGGGCTCAAACCCAGGGCTGTCGGACTTGCAAATCTGTACCCCTCCCATAGTTTTCTATCATACATATATAGTCATAAAAACAACTCAAAGCTCATATTTGAATATGGAGAACTGAGAAGCATTATCTATAAATTTCTTTCTTTTAATTTAAAGGTTGTATAAAGTGGTCTCTTTTTGATAGCAGGCCATATGCCTTGCCCTGCTTGATCTAACTGATAATACTGATGCTACAGTATATTTTTCAGACACCTTATATAAGACCATCAGCTTATGCTAATTACAAAGCTAGGAAGAATGTTTAGACGAAAATCAGAATGTCATTTCAAAGAAAAAAATATGATGCAATGTGATTTTGCCATTATACCATCAAAGACATTCTCTACATTGATAAGAATGTATAAACAGAATGACATTATGAGTCATTTGGACATATGAGGCCAAAATCACAAAAGATCTAGATGCTTCTTTACTACATTAATTTATCTTGAAAATCAAGCTTTTTGAAAAATAATGATGAAGATATAAAGCATTTCCTGAAGATTAAAGACCTTCTAGGAGTTATAGATATATAAAGGACCACTCACCCTTGTTGCTCAATAATCCTTTAGAAATAAATGTTCATTTCCAGAGTCTTTTTGCACTGATAGATTATCCTTAGGGAATGAGGAGGATAAAAGTCCTAACAAAGAACACATGAAGATTCTTTTAAACAGGTAGGCAAAAATGCAATATATGTCCAGAAAAATCAAAGCATAGTACTGCATACCTTCATTATCAGAGACTCATTATTTCAGAATTGGAAGGGGCCTTTGAAGATAAATTACAGAATCTTTATCCCTCTTCTCCTACCTATTCTACCCACCACCAAGAAAACATGAATACATCTTCTGTATATTCTTTGCATGTTTTCCACTCTCTTCAGTCACACTGCAGTAGCCACCATTGGATATGTGAAGGCAATAGGTAGGTAAGAAATCATATTTCATCTTAAGACTTTCGAAGAAGATATGGGAACTGAAATGCACCCTAAGAGATTCTATTGGCAGCAATGCTCATACATTTAATAGGCAATTGTCAATTGTGCCTTTTCTTTTCTTTGTGTCTCTTATCTTCCCATCCCAACTCTACTTATCAGTAATAGTTCTCTCTTAATACACCTCCTCCAAGAAGCTTTCAACAAGTGTCTTAAACTCACTATACACCCTCTCTAAATTTCTACAGTATTTAAAGTCCAACCTTCCACAGAAATATGTTTCTTAGATTAAAAAATTATTTGCACTATATTTGATAGGATATTATCTTTTTCTTTCATTCTTCTTTGCCCTCAGTACCTACCTTCATACAGAGCAAAGAGAGAATCTTCAGAAAATGCTCACATTTGGAAATTGTGATTTGATGGGGAAATATTGCAAAGGTATGGAAACAGCCCAAGTGCCCATCAATACACGAGGGGATTAATAAAATTTGGTATATGTATGCAATGGGGTACTCCTCAGCCACATACACAAAAAAATGATGAACTACCTCTTGTATTATCCTAGATGGAGCCAGAACCCATTCTTGTAAGTGAAGTATCACAAGAATGGAAAACAAGCACCACATGTACTCATCATTAAATTGGTACTAATCAATCAAAATTTATGTGTACATATGGAAGTAACAACATTCATCAGGTATCAGGCAGATGGCAGGGGGAGAAGGAAATGGGTAAACTCATAACTAACGGGAGCGGTGTGCTCTCTCTGGGGGATGGGCACTCTTGTAGCTCTGATTCAGGTGGTGCAAAGGCAATTTATGTAGCCAAAGCATTTGTACCCCCATAATATTCTGAAAAAAAAGCACAAATGTAAGAAAAAAAGACCCACTCAGTAATGTCACCTAAAAGATCCTTCATACTTTAGTGCTAAAAATTCCCACAAATTAACCATTTCTTAAGCATATCTCTTTAAAACTATTTAAGTGCAAACATTATCATGAAGAAATAGAGAACAATATATTATTCTCTGTCATTAAGATCTCAGTTGTAGTGCACTTGTGAGACCAACTAGTCACTGATCAATGAATACTGAGATAACTAAGACTGAGAAACAATAAATATAACAGCTAAAAATTGTTGAAGTTTACAGAAGGCATGCCAGGCACAAATATGGCTACTTCACATACATTAACTTATTTAATTTTTACCACAATGATATATTGATTATATAATCAATATATTATAGATATATCAACATTTTATAGATAAGTAAACTAAGGTACAAGAACATTAAATAACTTAGACATATTTACACAGCTTGGGAATAATGGAGCCAGGATTTGATTGCAGTCAGTCTGATACCCATGTTTTTAACTACATTTCACTGCAAATAAATTTTGGAGAAAGAAGAGGAATTAAAATCCTGGACTCTTGAGTTCTCTACCAAGAAGAAGAGGCTTGAGTAACATCAAGACTGGTTAAAAGGCAGCCTGAAATCCCTGTGTGGATGGTCAAGGGTGCAGCCTCTGCTACTTGCTTCATAACCTCATCTAGTGTTGAATGATTCTGGTTGCTTTTAATTCATCCATCCATTCAACAAATGCTTATTGGCCATTCACTATGTGCTAGGCTCTAAGCTAGGTAACAGGGACATAAAAATGAATAAAACCCAGTCTCTTCTCTCAAGGAGCTCATTGTTATATGGTGTGGCAAACATTTAAAAATAAGATTAAATTTTATAATAGAGGTAATGAACTTAACCCAGGAGAATGATTAATTGGTTCCTCTGTCTGAGAGAATCAAGGAAGACAATCTATATGGAGGTGACGTTTTCAAAGGCTTTGAAGGATGAATCTGATTCTCTGAGTAAAGGACAGAAAAGTCAATCCAGGATAAATAAAAGGTAAATCGAAGACTCAAAGACAATAAAGTACAAAGTAAGTTCAGAGAAATACAACTGAAGTATAGGGTCCATGGAGGGGCACAGTAGTTCATGATTGTGGAAGGCAGGCTTGGTCCTAATTCAGGGTCTTGGTGACTCACTAGGAGTTTGGACTTGATTGTTCACAGAATGGGGCATCATCAAAGTTTACAATCAAGGAAATAAATTCTGTGTTTTGGCAAGGTTATTCTAGGAGTAGTGTTGACTATAGGATGGAGTTTCGTAGAATGGAGACAGGAGGCTGGTGAAAAGGCTGGTGCATTTAGATAAGTGTCGGTAACTAAGTGTGGGGAGGAGGAGAAAAGATGTGACAGGTGTTTTGAGTTAAAATTGGGAGAACAGGATGAGATACTGGGAGTGGTGGCTTGAGAGTAGGAAGTAGTCAAACATAATTTTTAGATTTCTAGCATTTATGTCCAAGCGAATGATAATGACATATATACTGACATGTAAAATACACTTCTCGCAAACTGGGAAGAGGAATATGAGTCATATTACAGAAAATTTTTATGATAGCTTCTTATCTTATTTCAGATGTAGATTCAAACTGTCTCTATCTTGATGAATAGCTAACTGATTCTTATAATTTGGATTTGGAATATTGACCATAAACAGCATGTTGAATTATTTTATAACAAAGGCACATGTGACTGCAACTGCTCCTTATGTAGTCTTTTAGGAACACCAAGTTGCTTAGAGTAAGTAGGATCCAATTATACCATCAATGACTCACATGCAGGAGACTGGGACAATTCTATCTTCCCAAGTATTTATGCACACCTGCTCCCTGAAAGGGAAAACAAGTTTGAAATTTGACTTAATTCCCTTCCAACAAAACCACTATTCAACCATTCAGCTTTCTGCATACAGAAATTATTTTGATAACTTTAATCTGATATATATTAATATTTAAAATAACTTACGAATGGAGTAAAGGCTTTTCTTCATGATTTCCATTTTTACGATCATTTGTTTTGGTGGTTATATTAATATTCTATCCCTCCTATTCCTGGTGTTTGCTTACTATTAAGATGCCTAATCATCATCATCAGTGATAGAAACAAACTTAATATCAACATCATGTCACTAGATAAAACAAACTGTTTTTTGAGGATATTTGTATGTTTCTCTTCCAATCCAATCCATATAAAATTTATGAAAGTATAATCCCCTTAACCAATCATATGTACAACAGAATTGACCCTAATCAATGAAATTACCTACTGTCATATTCCACTCTATAAATCTCAAAAATACATTGTCTCAAAAATGAAACCTACTAATTTTTCCCAAAAAGTTCAAAAACTTGAGTTTTTTGTGTCCTTATTTATGTATTTGGTATTGATACATAATAATTGACATATTACTTTGTCCATCAAACTATGATGAAATAAGAAAATAATTGAAGAACAAAAGGAGAAATGAAATAATATTCATTGTGAACAATAAAAATAATCCTACAAAGCAAGCTTAAGAAAATACTACATTTCTTTTATCTTGTTTCTAACAATGTAACACCTTTGGAATTTCTTGGAGTTTGCAATCTTCTTTTCTCTCAGTAACAAAACAAAAACAAACAAGGCATCTATAATCTATGCTTTGATTTTGAGGGAGATTGACAGTATATGATAAATAATTCTTTCACATAGATATTTCCATGTGAAAGACAACATTTTGATGTGTTTATTCAAATTGAATGTGTTTTCTGGAAACAGCTTTTTTATCTTCTTGTGTTAATATCTCACCATGCTTTTAATTGCATATAACTTGGTAATATTCACAATCATTGCCAGCAAACCAAAATAGGCACGATGTTTTTCAAAGAACAATACATGCTCTGATAATCTTTACACTGAATTATTCACCTGATAGAAAATGAAAATATATACCTGTATCTTTTTGTGCGTTTCTTGTTGCTATTCCTGCTCTGAAGAAAGAGTCCTGAGTTAACCAACAAATTGGCAACCCCACTAGCTCAGAAATACTCCCCTGGGGTGATTTGTGTTAAATTAGCATTGCTGGTAAATGCTTTGAAGAAGACTATACCATTATGGCCAGATGAACACATTCCTCATACAATTTCAGGATTAATATTAGTCTCCTAACAACCTAGAAACCAAGATCATAATTACTGACTGCCATTTCTCCCCATTGTCCAGGTAACTGGCCCTCAATATATGACCAATTTGAAACCTGGGAATCTTGGGAGAAAGCATCAGGTCTGCTGTTGGAAAATTGAATTCAAGTGCAGTCCTGCTCCCTGAACACTCATATTCTTCCTTTCTCTTTGTGCTATTTGTTCGTCCCTATTGTGCAGAGCTATCGTTTGTGCACACATTCTGTGTTAGATTTTCTACCCGATTGAGCTTGAAAAACCAAAGCTTAAGTACTAAATGTTTCCCTAAGGCCTGAATGGCCTTAAAAGGACATAGGTGCAAAAAGAAAAGAAAGGAAAATAGGGGGAGAAAACACGGCTTGTTAAGTTGTTGCAATAATCTCATGCTGAGAATAAAGACCTTCAGAGTTAAGAGAATGAAAAACACTCTTCTAAATAGATTGCTTGCTTTTGTTGCACAGGTGGCAAGGCCTGGAAATATAAGATATGGGGAACAGCAGGGCAGCCTGCTAGCATTTCATTAAGCTTAGAGAATAGCAGAATTGTGGAGTGGTTTCTTCCCACTTTACAAGAGA
Source organism: Avahi laniger (assembly GCA_963575035.1). Lineage (NCBI taxonomy): Eukaryota > Metazoa > Chordata > Mammalia > Primates > Indriidae > Avahi > Avahi laniger. The sequence continues at coordinate 39,604 of CAUYSK010097806.1, read as the reverse complement.
CACAGGCTTCTTGACAACTTGGACTATGCAGGGCTGGTTTGCTGGTATGTTTTCTACCAGGAAATGCTCTGGGGAAACAGCATATTTCCCCACATTTTGTAAGATTTACCTCTCTTCCTCTTTATTAAAACAAAACCCTTTCATGTGGAATATGAATTTGTGATTATGATTGTTTTGGGCTTTCCATCATTTACTCTCATAACACAACTTTAGAGAAAATGCTATCTTTAAATACTGCCACTAAAAATTATACAAGGTTAATGTGCCATGGCATTTGACAACGCATTGACTCAGGTACTAAATCACCCTTCTCAATAAATGAACAATGAAACAAAATGAAAGAATAATTAATATTGGTGAGTGTGAAGAATGGAAGGAAATTTAAATAAATGCATAAGTATTGGCTGCTTTCATCTGTCTCCAACACAATGTCAAAAGTAAAATGAATTGGCCACAACTCCTAAGTTATATTCCCTACCCTAATTTAAAGGGTTCTAGTAGGATCTTTAATCTCCTGCCTTACTGATTTTAATTTGGTGGTTATTTCCAATCAGATTAAGTATCTGAGTTTCAACATTATTTTATTCTCAAAACAACCATTTCTAACTTTGGAAATCAATCTAACTATTGGAATTCAACGTGGGAAAGTGCAGTAGAAATTACTATTTATTGAAGGCTTACCTGTGTTCCAAGGTCTTCGTGAAATGATTTTCAGTGCTGTATTTTGTTTAATCCTCACAAGAACTTTATGAAATGGTATTTTATTTTCTCCATTTTAGGAGAAGAAAACAATGCTATGAGAGTTTAAGTGACTTACTCAATGTCACAAGTGTCTTTGATATTTCCAACACAAGCCCACTCCTGGCCCAGTGTTTACCAACAATGTTAATGCTTTCTTCAAATTCCAAATGTTTATGACTTCTTCATGTCAAAAAGTCATAAATACTTCTTCATTTTGAAGTCACAAAGTACCTACTAAGCAAAAGTTTTAGTACATGAAAAAGGGAGAGGGTGAAAGAGAGGAAAGAAACTCACAGTTACTGAATACCGCAAGCAGCTAAACTCATGACATGTGCTTTCTATTCGTTAACTCATTTAATATCTTCACTACAACCCTATAATATAGACAGGGTTATCTCCACTTTGAAAACAAAAAACTAAGGGTTGAAAGTTGTGAGGTTAAGTAAACGGCGTAAGTCTTTGCATTTCATAGAGACCCAGAATATAAAACCAATTCTCTCTACTCTCACCTTTTGCACTTACCAAACTCTTTCTCCAACCAATTTAATTCTACATAAGCCATTTTGCTTCCTCCCCTCAGCCATCACTCCTCTCCCCATAACAGAATCACTGCACTGCCATGTTCAGAGAGATATTTACAATAACTCATGCAGCCAGAGAAATTCCTCACTCAGTTATTCATTTATGAAATCATTCAATCAGAAGTATTTATTGATGACTTGCCATCTGCCAGGTACCAAAGCATGAGACTCACCTAGATTCACCTTCATAAACTTCTTATGCCTCAGAATGACCATATTTTATTTACCTAAAACAGAGTTTTAGGAAGCTGATTATCTGTCCCAAAATCACATAACTAGTAATATACCCCATCCACTATATTATACAGCTTCCTTTGGGAAAATGGCCAGAGCACACTAAAAGAAAAAAAAATATCCTATATGAAACACAATGTCTCCATACAGTAAGCTGTTATAGCATCACTTTATTGATGAAAAAAAAGTATGGCTCAGAGAAAATAAATGGATTTATTTAAACAGGTAGTTTAAAGATCTGGTGGGAGTGGGGACATCATTGCTCTCAAGTTACTGGTTAGTTGTTAAATTCATGTTCTTCAATATTTACTGTCTTATACAGCTTTTCAGGATGTCAGAAAAATAATTTAAAGAAATACAGAAGTAAAATATGATAAATAATTTCAACTTTATACATTTCTAAAGAATAATTTAATACTAAATATATAATACAGGTCACAATGAAAGTTTAGGTCAGATAAAGCAGACGATTGTGACTTTGCATGTGTGCGCACACACACACACACACACACACATATGTATATATCCTCTTCATATATATGTGGAACCTTGTCCCAGACACCTCCCTCTCAAAGAAATCTGAGGTACTGATCCAAGTCAAAATATTTGAAAGTGGCCCCACTTGAAATCTCTGCCTCCTAACCTATCTTTCATTTATTTACTGAAAATTAGCCATTCAACGCGTACCAGGTGTAAAGCACAAATAATCCTAAATATTTTCTTGCATTAAATGCACCCAAGTAAATTATGGTGATAATTGCATAACTCTGTAGATGTACTTTAGGAAATCATTGAACTGCACATTTAAAATGAGTGAATTTTATAGTATGTAGATTAAATCTTGACAAATATTAGTCCTTTCTGTTAGGCATATAGGATGGACGACTTTAGAGAGACATTGTCACATAAGAGAAAGAACATAAACTCTGAAGTCAAACAGATTTAGTTTAAATTTTCTCTCAAATTTGGTGGTCTTGGGCAATTTATTTCACCTCAGTGAGTCTTATTTCCTCATAGGTAAAATGACAGAAACAATGAGCACCATCAGAGAATAACTGTGAAGATAAAGGAAAAGAATATATTGATAAATGGCTAGAACATAAGGTATAAAGCTCAGCAAGTATTCATTTTAAGAGTTGATAATGGACTTACTGGAATGGAACTATAAAGGATGGAGACTTTGAAGTCTGACATTCTCTCCCCTGCTGCCAATGCTGGCTGAAGTCAATAGCAGCCTTAGCCTTCATAGTTGCAATATTCCTTACCTACTACAACTATTCATGTCACCCAAGCCAACAATTCCATATACCCTTCCTTCTCACCCTTTAAGAGGTACCCACAGCAATGTCCCTGCTGAGTTATCTAGTTGTTGGCAATAAGTTCCTAAAATTGGGTCAGGAAGAGATGAGTCCACCGAACACCATCCTTTGGGAATCAGACCTGATGCCCAGCCACATTCAGTCATTCCCCATAGCTGGACATGAGATCCTGACTGACTCAAAGTGAGCTTTACACTTAGTAAGAGTAGCTCCCAGTGGTATAGGACCTAGAGGTTCTGCCCAAGTCGTTTACATTCAGTTTTACTGAGAGCTTACCAGCAGATTTTCTTGTTTCTGTGACTCTATGGCTCACAGGGGACCATGCAGAAATCATGACTTCCAAATAGTTTCACAAGAAGCATGTAAAGGAAACATTAAAGGGGATCTTGAGATGCCTTCATTATTAATATTCAAAGTCAATATTTAAATTCCAAATAGCGTATGATCCAAGAATTACGGCACAGCTTACAGAAAGCCCTTTAACTTAAGTAATGACATTTTTTTCTGGAATTTTTGGCTGCATGTTAGATCTTAGGATGAGTTAGTAACTTCATAGCCAAATGAGAGACCCTGATAGCTAAAAATAAAAGAAGCTATTTGTGGAAGATGGCTATTCTAGAAGGATTGAACCACGTACATCCTGTATGAAGAAACATCAGACTCTATTTTACAGACTTTTTGAAAGCTATTGTAGCTTTAGAATAATAATTTTTTTAAAAGTCCTTGCATTTGCAACCATGGAGCACCTCCTATAAAACTGCTGCAAATGTACAATGTTGGGAAAGCTAAGACAAGTTGCATGCCTACCTGCTCATGCTTTTATATGAATCATAAAAGGTAGTGTGGGTAATAATGTATTTTTACCCAACTTTCTTAATGACACAGATGTAATGAAATTTGCTCATTCTGGTTAATGGGATCAATAAGGCACTTCCCTATTTCTGGTGCATTTTCCCTTTCCATCAGTCTTGTTATCATCATGCTTAAGTCTTTTTATTCTCTAGATTCTACCTTCAAGTTTCTTCTCTTGTCAAAACATAGTTTCTTTCATGTTGATCTCATTTATTCTTTTAGTTTCAACAGCCACTTAGAGTTTTATGACTACAAATTTAGGTGTTTCATACCTAGCCTTTGTTTTGAATTTATTATTCATATAAACATTTGCTTACTAAACTTCTTATCCTAATAATGCCAGATGTATCTCAAAGAAAACATGATCTAAATTTAACCAATAATCTCCTCTCCCTTTTCCCAAACTTCATTATCTTTCTCCTGTGTTCTATATTTTCTCCCATTTCTAAAGCTGGAAATGTCACAGCCACCCTGGTTTTTACTTATCTCCTAATTACACATTCATTTATACAACCAGGTACTTCTAAATCTGTATCTGAATTTTCACTGGAATCCATCTTTATTTTTCTAGCCTCCTACTCCCGTTTCTGCCCAAGTTCATCACGTTTCTCATAAGCAATTACAAGTGCTGCTGCTCATTCACACTATTTGCAATGCCACTCACCTCTAGTCAGTCCTCCACACTGCTACCCTATTGATCTCTCTAAATACGGAAATCATCAGGTCAATTCTCTGTAGGTAAAAGATTGCAAACTCAGAATACAGTATAAAAATCTCTTCACAACTTGTGTAAATGTGCCACTCCCAAAATCATCTTCCCATGCTCCACATCACCACCTATGTGCTCCTCTACTTGTCTCAATAGGTTTTTCTACATTCTCCAACCAAATTGTGCATTTAGCAAGTCATCAATAACAGTATTTTATCTTGCAGATGTGGTAGATTAAGGAAGGATGTCCACAAAATTTCTGGGGGTCTATTTCCCATCTCCTTGAATTTTGTCAATCAGCCAGAAATCATGTTGTGTTTCTGGGAAGTCTTAAGTGACTCCCAGCTTCCATTTCTTGTATCCTGGAATACATGCTCTTTAAGTCCACTTGCCATGCTGTGAGAAAGCCCAAGAAGTTTCATGGAAAGAACTCCAACTGGCAGCCCTAGTTAATCTGGCAGCCAACAGCTAGCCAACAACTTGCCAGGCTACTCCAGCTGAAGCCACACTGAGTAGAAATAAGCTGTCCCTGTGAAGCCTGCTCAAATTCAAGGTTCGTGAGCAAAATAAATAATTGTCGTTATAAGCTACTAAGTTTTAGAGGTTTTGTTATACAGCAATAGATACCTGAAATAGCGTCAAATGAATACCTTTCCATCTTTCTCTGCCTGATTACTTTCCTCTCATTCTTAAAGATACGATCCAAATGGCATCTCACTTAAGAGTGTAAAGCCTTCCCCAATCTGTTGAGGCAAAATCTCTTTTTTGCTGCTCTAGCACTAGCACATTCCCTTTTGTAGTCTTTAATGTTCACTTCCCAGAAAGCATTGGAAATTCCTTATGAGCAAGATTTGTGAGCATTTGTACTCTAGTGACCAAAATAATTGAGTTACTTGAATATTCAATCTTGTAAGTCCTATACTGTGCTAACTTCTACTTTTAAGTTTATTTTAGTTCCACAAACGTATATTAGGCACTATCAACCGAATAGTGCATTATGTAATAGGAATGCAGTATGAATAAGCTGTGGCTTCCTGACCTTAATAAGCATTTCATTGAATTATCTCAAATCACCTTTTTTGTGCTATACGGCACAAATTTCTGCAAAGTCAACCAAGTGCATGTCCAAGGGGTATAGTAGATTCAGAAATCTATTTGAGAAAAATATTTGTCCTTTCTGCTGGTCCTCATAAATTCCAGGAAGAACAAATGGTGACTGTTCCAATTTCTTGGCAGGAAAAAAAAAAAAAGAAAAAAAACTCCAATTAGATTCTTAAAAGTTGCACAAGAAAATTAAAAGTCTACTGTCTAAATAATAAGTATCTAAAGTCTTCAATCAACAATACATAATATTGAAGACCTAACTAAGGCTCTTATCTGAGAAATAAACCGTGACTAGTCTGTGACCCAAATTTTGCCAAACGCTTGTTTTATACCTTTGATATATAAGAAAAACAGTATAATAAACACTAGAGCTATTGTTGCTCTCAATTCTCTGTGCTCTGGCTTAAGTGTATAGTCCTGAAACTATGCCTCAAATGTGCAAGGAATAATGGACATGAATTAAGATTTAATATCATGTCCTCAGGTTTATGAAGAAAAAGAAAAATAAGACCATTTGAATAAAGTTGCACTTTTATAAAATAATTATACATCATTTTATTTATATAGACTATTAGCTTTTTGAAAATAGGGATTTTGTCTTATTTGTCTATAAACCTCAATACCTTGCACAATGCCTAACCATATAGGAGATGTCCAATAAAAGAAGAAATTTAATTAACTAATTATTAATAATTCCAACTAGTAAATATATAAGGAGCAATAACTTTAATTTCAGTGCTGTGTCAGTAAAAATGTTGTCCCTGCTCAGAAAATTTTGTGTCCCCACTTATGTAACAATGAATACTATATATTCTAACAATTTTCCCTTTTTGTTTTAGTTGTCAGAAAACTCTGGACTACATTTTGTGTTCCACCATAGCTGTTGCAGAGATATCAAATTGTGAGTAAATTATAGTACATTCTTATTCATTCATCAGATTATGCACAGGCAAATATTGTTAGCCTGATTCTCATTGCCATATGTACTTGAATACAGTAAAATTGCATTTCACTTACAATAATCTATACTTCTCAGTGACATCCTCCTTCCCTTTCCCATAAATTCAAGTCAATGAGATTTTATCATTTGTATATTCCGATTTAATCTGGCCTTAGGAATAGAGTCCAGAACAAAACTAAGAACACAAAAAGGTAATGTGTTAAATATTTCTAGGAAGAGTTAATTCAAAATGTACCAATCTCTCTTTTGAGGACCAAATGGGCTATACGAACAAAGTTATATATCTATATAGCTTACCTGTGTTCCACATTATAGGGACATGGGATCGGTTGTAACAGAGGGGGTTCCCTAATATGATTTAAAAACCTGACATCAGCAGTTTCTCATATGGCACTAGCATGCTGTTTTCCAAGGAAAAAGAACTGTTTCGACAGAAGCATTAAGACCTTGGTCTCCAAGAGACAGACAGATGGTCCTCACAACATTAGCCTCACAAAAGCATAAGGCTCAAAATAAGTCTGATGTTACCAGCTGTATATAATTCAGCACTTATGGTAATTTACCAATAAGGAATGATAATCTCTTCTCCCTTATAAAAGGGATAAATCTGAGTTTGTTTGCACAGACTTAGGTTACAGAGAAGGCCTGAAGTATAGAGGGCTCCTAAGCTTATTTGGTTACAGATATGATCTTTAACTTTCCCTAGCCTAAGGATCCAAAAATAAACATTTCATAACTTTTAATGTGTGGTTAGCAAATATAGTTGGCCCATGGTGTGTCTCTGCAGCCCGGAGTCCTGAACATAGTCGGCTTAGCTGGATCCCTGTGGCCGCCAGTTTACAGCCTTCCCCTGTAGTTTTAAAAGAACAAGGTCTTTTTTATCCACTTAGCTCAGTGGCTATAAATGCTTGCCGTATGTTAAACGACTTCTCCGGTCCATCCAATCCGATTTGCACATCATTAGTCTGTAGAGGATGAAATGAATGCCTTAGGATAGCTAAGTTTGCTAAATACTGAGACCTTTGTAAATGAAAAGCCCTTCATGTAAAATATTACATCAGGGTTGGCTAACATTCCTGTTTCATGAGTCATCGGTACCTCCAAGTCGTCCTTGAGATTTCAAATTCACTGCAGATGCTTCCAGACATGTACAGTATTTCTTTTTTTGTTTTATTTATTTATGTTTTGATTTGGATGCCAACTCTGCAAGGAAAGAATGTGCAATATTTAGCATCAGAGCAAATGACCTTCAAGTACATCAAAAAGGGAAAAGAAAAGCAGCTTTACAGACCAGAGAGGAAAGTGCTAGTCTAAACACCAGTAAAATCCATCCTAGATCCATGCTTTACCCTGACTTACCACACTTTTATTCAGGGACCATCACTCACCTTGTCTATTTCCCACTGGTAATGATCATATTAATACCTTCTACAAGCCTCCACTGTTTACATGCATTCGGGTCTGAGTTTAAAACTGAAAAATAAAAAGCTGTATGTATGTAGTTGTAAAATTTTTGTTTTGAAAAGCTGTTGTAATAACTTGATTATGATTATAAATAATACAGATGACTTTTTAAAAAAGTAAATTTTAATTAAAATAATCAACCATCAGAGTTTTAAAAGTTGCTACTATGATATTATCATGTTGAGGTGACTGATGTTTTATGGCCTTTTCTGGGATGATACTTTAACTGCTACTCTGGGACCTCTCTTCACTGAGATGTCATTGAGGTAATGAATTGCTACTGCAGCAGCTACACAACAGAGAAGAAGCTTGACAGTACAAACAGCACCACTGTCATGTCTTGGGAATACCCCAATATCATTTTTCTTATGAAGTTTTCTTGCTGCTATTAAATTATAGCCAAGGGGCTAAACCTATCTGTAGTACTTTCTAAATTTCAGGTTCCTATCATTCTGCCTGCAGTGTTTCTGGTAGCAGATTTTACCTGACTAATTTCAGATACTGCAGATGCTTTCAAAATATGATCTATTTTGCAGCAATAACACTTCCACAACCCTTGACTTTGAATTCTTTTAAAAATGAAGTTGAGCTGTTGTTAAGATTAAAGCAAAGGTATATTATTTGATATTTACTGAGTACGTTGTATGGCAAGAGTTTAAGGTATATTTGTGTCTCATCTAAACTCCAAATATCCTTGTGAAGGAATATATCATCATCTTTGCTTTACAAATACAGAAACTGAACCTGACAGGGGCCTTGTTAATTTATTTCTTCTAGAAAATATTTTAAATGACCTTCCGAAAATGTGACAAGAAGGATACCCACTATTCTATTGAAAATTAACAAAAATATGGCAGAATTTTTTAATCCAAGATATTGTCGAGAAACAAAAAATGAGAGAAATTTCTGAATGAGAGAAAGTTGCTGGAATTATGTCTCAGAAAATCAAAACCAGAAGAAAGCACAGTTCAAAATACATAGAGGTAAAAATTATTGTAGAGATAGGAGTGGCTGAAAAATCTTCAAAGCCGAAGTTAATAGATGTAAGACATCACATTTGCTCTGGGGAAAGCATGAGGTGAGTCTTTAGAGAACTATAGGGAACAGTGGCATTTGCACCCAGGTGAAAGCTGGGATTATGGGCACTGAAGCGAAATAGGCAGAACATTGCTCCAAGTAGCTGTGACTACAAGAAGGCCCCATTCCCAGAATATAACTAGTGGCGACCCCAGCAACATGTTTTATACCTTCTCCATAATCTGATAGCAGCCTAAATAGAAATGTTATCCATAGAGAGGTAGAAGGAAATCTCAAGGTAAGGATAATTGCATAACAAAGAATCACTACACTCAATACTGAAGGGACGGCCATTCTCAATGAAATAATTATAAATTCAATATAATCCCAACCAACTTTATATTAAAATTTTTATGCAACTAGAAAAGACTATTTGGGAGGGATAGTTGGGGTGACTAGTCATAACATATCAAAACATACTATAAAGGTATGAAAATGTAAGCAGTGTATTAACACAGTAATAGCTGAGTAGATCTCTGGAACAAACTGGACAGTTCAGAAGAAAAAGCACATGTGTGTGTATATTAACATACAAAAAAAAAGAAAATTTAAATTAGCATAGAAAGACTGGATTATTAAATAAATGCAGTTGGTCCCTTAAATTAAGATTAAATTAGAACACTACTGAATACCATATACAAAATAAATTACAGAATGATTAAATAGCAAAACTATTTTATATAAAAAATTTTAAATTTAAATAGAATATTAGCTTTTTCATTTTGAGAATTGGGAAAGGACTTCATAAGAAAGATATAAAAACCACCAACCAAAGTAAATAATTGACAGATTGACTATGTGAAAATCTTAAAAACATTTTTTGACAATGATCATCATCAATAACAATAATAATAAAAGACAATATGGAGAGATATTTGCAAAAACTTTAAGAGACAAAGTAGTAATAATCATTGTATATAAATAGTCCCTATGTTAATAATAAAAAGGTAGTAAAAATGGATAAAAGATACAAAGAAAAAACTCACAAAGGAGAAAACAGTATTAAAAATATATATGAAATTATGCCAAACTGTAATATTAATAGTAATCAGGGAAATTCAACAAAAACAATATTGTCATATATTTTTACTCATCAGGTTACATAAATGTTTAAAGTTTGGTATACATTTTAGGGAGAATATGGATAAACATTCATTTTTATAACCCACTGTTGGGACTTTGACTTCATGAACCATTTTTAGAGGGCACTTTTGTCAATATCTGTCAAAATTTAACATTTCTGTAAATTACGTGCTTGAATTTTACTTCTATATATTTAGCTGATAGAAATGCACATTCATGTATGAGGAATTTTACTGTTATATTCTTTTAAGAGTAAATAAATCAATCTAATTTCTGTGGACCAGAGAGTATCTAAATAAATCATGGCATGTCAGTTCTAAGAAATACAACGCACTTAGCAAATGATGATCTATATCTATGTAGCCTAACACTAAGGAGTTATCAAGATAAACTATTAACAAAACAATAACCCATCTCATAATGCATGTTTTTAAGATCTCATTTACACTTTTCAGATGTATATATGTGAATGTGTGTGCGTATGAGAGAGAGTGTGTCTATGAATGCATAGGTAATGATGAGTACAAAAACCTGCTTATACTATTCAAAGCAAGAGATTGTGGATTCATTTGAACTAAATTTTTGATGTAGAGAAATGACTGGATTAGTGAGATATTTAAGAGGTTAAATTAACAGGACATTGGGATGGATTAAATATAGAGATTAGGAAGTGGGCAAAATAAGACTGAAGGTGTAATGTATGGTTGACATACATGAATAGTGGTGATATTTATTGATATTTAAAGTTGATAAAAGTGGGGGGAGGGTTTATAAGTTCAGTTGCGAACATGCTTATTTTCAGATGCCTTTGAGGCATCTGTGAAGTGATGACCAGGATGCAGATGATGTTCAGGCAGCTGAAAGAAAAAATCAGTCCTGGCATATTTTTAAGTTATAATTTCTGTGTACAATTACCAGCTAAGGTATATAAACTTTATCCTATAAGCCTAAAGAAAGCCTTTGAACATTGCTAATAAAAATTCTCTAATTTTGTAATCTTCACCTAGAAAAAAAAATCATATCTCCCATCCCTCATGTAAATTTCATCAAAAGAAATTACAGCATAGATTAAATCTAGGTGACCAATAATTGTGTTTAAAGCATAACATTTGCACTTCAACAGTAATCCAATTATGTAGAATCACTTTCCTTTGCTTTTTTTTAAATTTCAAAACCAAGAAAGTAAAATATTTAAATAAAAAAATAAAACATTCATCTAGAAATTTAAAAAAAGACTCAAAAAACTTAGCCATGGAAATACTTCTTTTTAAATTTTACTCCAGCTGTTTACTGGATCTTAAATCATTTTAGCACATATTCCATGATAAAAATTCTAATTTAGCTTCAGTTACTTGGATATTTGTGACCAAATGAATTTGAAGTATGAATAACAAGAATAATTGATGTAAACCTTTCCTCTATTTTGGCCCAGAAAACCATCATGCTCACACTTGGCAAGATTTTCTAACATAATCTAATATACAAGCCAGCTAATGCATTTGACATTTTTCTGTAGACATAATTTATTCACTGGTGTTATAAAATAACATTACAAACAGGGTACTCTTACAGTTTTCTTTAAAAAATTAAAGTTGAGGTAATCTCTTACTTTACATTGGTATGATTCTTCAGAACTAAAAAATAGTTGAAAGCAAGTTTTCATGGGATTTCAGTATCAGTACTCAGATGTTAAATAATACTGAGGCATGAAACAACAGAGAACATCATTTTTTTGTATTATAAAATCTTTTCAAGAAAGATTTTTTCTTCTTTAATTCTAATCAAAATCCATAAAATCCTCTTTTTGTTTGTATATATTAGCTTTAAGGATCTTCACAATGCTCATATAATACCTGAATTAGGAGACATTTGGGAGCTTAGATAGAATTTGTGAAATTATTTCTCTTCTTGCATTTTGATTTTTGAGCTCCTTATGAAGGATAAAATTAATTTTAACACTACTCACTTTGGAAATGAATGGGGGCAAAGGCAAGATACAGGTTTATGTGTAGAAGGCAGAAGTGGGAAAATTTCTAATTTAAATTTAAGCTATTGACCAGGGATTTGGAGTGAAGCTAACTGATCGTCGAGATGTGGACAAAGTTTACTGCCTTGGGACTATGTAATTTAGACTTACTGGACTAAAGTTTTAGTAGTTATTTTGCAAGAGCATATTTTAACACATTAACTGCCGTGTTTGAGTTGTATTTAACTCACGCTAGTTTTGAGCCTCGGGCCTCATGAAGCATATGTAGCTTACATGTCTCTTCACCTTGGGAGCCCTGTGAACTATTTTTCAAACTGCACATAACTCACGCACAGAAAACAATAAAAAATAACAAATTTTTTATTAAATTAGAAAGGATCGTTTTGTTTTCAAAGTTTTTGTTCTATTTTCATAATAAAACACTATTTCCCTAAGGAAATTTTTTTTTCTAGTGTGACAGTCAATGTGTTAAATATGACTTTTATAATGGTGGAGTAATGGTACTCAATGACAATTTAGACTCCGAAATGCACATAATCATTGTCCTTCATAGGTCTCTCTCCCCTACAAGAATTTGAGTTTCATGAGAATGAGGATATGGTTTTGAAATTTTCTGCATCTCCAGGACCTAGTACAGTAACTGTTAAACAATGACCACTTAACAAAGTGCTGGGTACATTTATACATTAATGCATTATTCAATCAACCAGTTAGAAACCAAGTCAATATACCCCTTCCAAATTCTGAATAATTACTCTAGCTTTATACAAATTGGTAGACAAACCGTATTAATTAAGGGCTTACCATTTATTTAGTCATACACTTAACTATATTGAAGAATACTTTTGAAGTATAAACAATGGTTCATATTCTTAAGAAGCATAATGTAGTGTACTGAAAAGACAAAGGATTACACTATGAAGCAACAATAACAACAAAAAACCAGCCGGCACTTGATAAGTAAGAGTGTATAAAGATTCAGAATAAGAAAGGCACGTGACACAGCTGCTAACTGAGCCCAGCAGAGTTAGCCAAACCACAGATGTGAGAACTAAATAAATGGTTATTGTTGTATGCCATTGAGATTTTGTGGATGTTTTTATGCAGCAGTGGTTAATCTAAGCACCTCCAAAATGCAACCTACTATAAAATTCTGAAGTTTATTTCCAAAATTCCTTTAGCATCCTATTCTAAGCCATCTTCATCTCTCACCCGAACACCTGCCACCACCTTGCACTTAGTCTCTCTATGTCCATTTTTCCCTGTCTGGTTTTTAGCCCACTGCATCCAGAATGATTTTTTAAAATACAAATTGGAATATAAGTCTACTTGCTTAAAATCTTTTAACAGCTTCTCATTGAACTTAAGATAAAACCTCAATTTTTAAATGGTCTACAAGGCTCTATATGTATGTCCCCTGCCTTCATACCCAGACATATTACAGGCCTTTCTTCCTCACTTGACTGACACCCTGTAGCCACTCTGGCTTATTTATTCGGTTTTGAGAATACATCCTGTGCTTTTCTTCTTCTGGACCTTTGTACAGTTTATCCCTTAGCTTGCAATGCTCTCCTCCAAACCACACTTTCTCCACCCTGATTAACTCCTACTTACCTTTCAAATTTAAGGCCACCTTATAAGCCTTCTCTGACTTTACACTCTTTAAGACCCCCCCATACTATAACATGATATTCCATATTTTCCTTCATGCCATTTATCACAATTAGTCATTATATATTTATTAGTGCATTTATGGATTAATATCGATCTTCTCCACCAAACTGGGATGGCAGGAAGTGTGTCTCTTGTTGGTCACTATATTTTCAAGTTGCTAGTATATTCTTCCCGTAATAGGTTCTCAATAAATATTGGTTTAATTAATTCTAAGATCTAAGGGGCTTTGCTAGGTTCTTTTCCATACTATGAAGCACATCAAAACCATCTGAAACATTAACTTTTTTTCATCTAGTCCTTAATGCTTTGAAATTAGGAAGTATCTTTATAAAGAAAGATGTGTACTTACGTTCTTTTAGATTATTGTACCACTTTCTGCCTGCTTTCTAGTCACAGTCCACAGGAGAGTGTTGCATAAATACTACCTTGTTTTCCTGTGAGTAATCTAGATTCATAAAGATTTCAAGCTTTAACTCACAACAGAGTTTGAAGTTTACATAGATACATAAAAAGATAACTAGATAAATAGGTAGGTAGACGGATACATAGCATATTTAGTTAGATTGGTTCACTCATACATGTGTGGGTCCACTGGAAATCAGCTAATCAGAACTGGGCATGGTTGGGGTAGCATGCAAGTTCACTTACGGTCTGGGCTTAGTGTTGACACACTGTTACATCTTACTTTCTCTATTGGCCAAAGCACATCACACAGCCAAACCCAAAGTCAGGGCCAGAGAAATATGCTCTGCCTCTTTAATGAGAGAAACCACAGTCACACATAAAAATCATGTATACCAAGAAGAGTAAAGGTTAAAGTTTAGAATCAATATGCAATGTACTATAAGAGATCAGAAAGTGGAAATATAAAAGTAGAAGATATGTACTATCAATTAGATACAGAAGTAGTCTAGCTAGGATGTAGGGTTTTCATGGCATTTGTAAAGAATTTGTTCCCTACATTATTCTATTTTATGTTGATCTGCAAAAGTCATTTTTGACATTTTCTGCTGACTCTTTTTTGTTTTACACTTATAAATTAGAAAATGTATACTGAACACTCTTATCTAGTGTTCAACTTCAAACAGGATAAGCATTTTTGTCTATTTGGTATAAATCCTAGCACTAAAATCTATTCCAAATACTACTGCTCCTCAACTGCAAGTCATTTTATTTATCATAAACTAAATATTTAATTAAAGATGAACTATAAGATCATTCATCTTCTTAGGGAAAAAAGAGGTTTTTTTTACTCATAGTGATGAAACCCGATGTTCTTGACAGTATGACTAGGGTCTACAAGATGGGAAAGGTTGAGTGCCTCTGAACTTGATGCCTTCACAAAGGTCTACAGAGCTCTTTGGTGACGAATTTTTAATTTGCTATGATTCATATATTCTATAATTTCCAACTCAATATGTATGATGTTGATCAACTATACTATCTCTATGAGACTGGGCTATATGAAAATAGTCTTTCTTAACCATTTTCAGTTTCAATAACCATTTTTGAAATTTATTTATTCTGTTTCCAGCACAAATTATTATATGCTCAATAGAAAACAAAGAAATCCTAACCTGCATTAAATCACTTGCAGTAGGAGACACCCTGTATTGAACCACAAAAGTCTAAAAATTGAACAATATGTAGTATATTTAAAAGATAAATCAATAGAAGAGAAGTTGAAAGAATCAAATGTATAGAAGATTTAAGATTTTAACCTGTGGGAATGTCAATTAAAGTTCAGAGGAAAGTAAATGGCTATAATTAGTACCTGTTTACTGCTTTTGGCCTTCAGGCTCACCCTGCGCAATGATGCATAATAATTAGAAAATATTTCATTACTAGCTGATATCAAAGAATTAAATGTTTGTAAAAGAGCTTTGAAAACTGTAAAGTTATAAAACAAGGTAGTTGTTATTTTCATTATTAGTATGAAATGATGCACCAAGGGGGCAGATCATCTGAAATTTCATAAATAAATATTTAGTGATTGATAAACTTTGAATACTGTGTGCACACTATAACTAATGTGATGTATATGCTATCCCAGCCATTAATCATAAAAGCACAAGTCAAATTTAGAATTTGACTGAGAGTTGTCTTTTTAATTTTGTGGTATTAATGCCACTAATTTATTTTCAAATACAAATTCCTCACAAAATTAATATGAAGAAAGAATATACTTTCCCTATTTTACAGGTTTAAGGGAAAGGGAATCTTCAAAGCAGTGCCATATGTTAAACATGTTTGTGTCCATTTACAGATTTAAAAACAAAGAGAAACAATGATCAGAGAGGCTCAAATATTGCCTACTGTCATGTAACCAGTAAATATTGGGTGAGGGATTTGAATACAGGTCCATCATATTCCTTAGTCCAACGTGTCTCTCTGATATGTAATATTGATTTATAGATTTAATGTTATAACATATAGATACATATATATTTAAAATTACTACTCACTAAAATTAAAATTCCATACAAGTTTGTTCTATAAGAGTTATGAGGCCTCTGAAAGATGTACGAGAGGTGTGTGGCTGTAAGCTACTAAATCTTTACATCCCCAGCATTATTCCATTACTCCATTGAAGAATAACCATTAGGTTTGCAATTGTTGGGTTTGTTTTTTGAGATGTATTCCCCTGTGACCCAATGACCAAAGTACATCATTCTATGCTCAGCAGTTAAACATGATCTGTTGACTGGCTTGTCCAAAGTGCTTGTGATGGGCTTGCTCCATTCAGTTATCCATCCATCCATTCATTCAAGTACCTTTCACATGTCATGTATACCCATAATGACTAAACAATAGGATAATTATTTTAATGGGGAATAGATCTACCTAGGAAAAGATGGAAGGCCTTTGATCTAAAAACTGATGGATGTCTTTTCAGGAGTGTTCCAGGCACATTTGAGGCAGAAAACGGTACTTTGTGGGGAGCAACAGGTGGTTCCATATGGCTGGACTGTATAGTACACGGATTATAGTATATGAGAAACTGACAGGCCAGAGAATTGGAGGGCAGAGATTGATTATTTTACTCAAATGTAAAAGTAAAGAGTAATTTGTAGAAAATACTGGACACTTCTATAAAAGAAAGACATCTTGCTAGACATCTATAATTAAACATGAGGCTACAGAATTTTAAAATAAGAAATAACTTTTATGAGCTGTGAAAACTAAAATTTTGTTCATCTGTCTGAAATGTAATGATTTTCTCTAGGTACTATGCAGACCGAATGGGACAGAATAAGATACAAAAATCAATGAGTAAAGGAAACTCTAACTGGAACTGGGACTAAGAAGGGTTAGAAAATGTCAGGCCAAAGCTGATAGGATGGAGCCTCCTTCAGGATCAATGGCCAGGACAGGGCAAGAAGAGAGCTAGAATGGCAGCTATCTCCATTCATCAAGATCAACAGAAAACAGAAAAGGACCATGATATGAAGAATCATAGGAAATGCTTTCAATAAAATCAATGAGCAGCAGGAAGCAGAGGATAATGCAAGGAAAGTTTGGATTTGTGTTCTCAATAATATGCAAAAAACATTGCAACTTTGGATACCAAAGTAAGCAGTCATAAAAATAGATTTCTTTCTGAGATTAGATAAGATGGCATGGAAACTAAAAATTCTATTGTAAAATTAACAAATACAATGGAGAGAGTATGCAACACATATAACACATACAAGAACACAAATAATGCAATTAGAAATATGACAAATTCTTGAGATTTTCTCAGAACTCAAAATTAATTAATATTAATAGGTAAATAAATATGATGAAAGGAAAGAGTTTTGGAGGATAACTATGTGTACTAGAAACAAGAGAACATACAAATTACTGACCAATAGTTAAAGAATAAAGAAATAAGTACTAGAATGAAGCAAGACATGACATAAAAAGGGTTTACCAAGTACTAGCAAGAGGCCAAATCCTAGAAATACATTGAGTAGGAACAAATTTTTTAATGTTGCATTTTTTAAAGTATTGCATTTTCAAAGGCTTATAATTATAGCAAATGAAAGAATGGAAAATTTACCTAAAAAAGGACAAAAAAGGAATTATTTTGGAATTAGACTTTTCTTCTACAGCACAAAATACCAGAAATCAATGATTTTGGAAGGAAATGATTCTGAACAAGAATTTTATGCCCAATTTGTCCTGTTTAAAAGTAGCCCAAAGTTCTCTCAGACAAGCAAGGACTCAGACTCAAAGAGGATGACACCTATATTCTGTTCTTGAGAAATTGCTCGGATATATTCTAAGAGATAAACTCAAATAAAGAATCCAACTATGAAAATTTGAGTCTGAAAGAATTAATAATAGTAACATCATCCAAATACTCTTTGTAATTATAACTATTATAAACCTTGTAATTAAAATGTAACTATTAATAAAATTCTTAAACTAAAACAAATATCAAAATGGTGTCTAAAAATGAGTCACTTGAAAGAAATAATACTAACCTAGACCTAAATCCCAGATAACATCAAAAAATTGAGAGAGTACAGAAGGAAGGAATAAAATAATTACACACCAAAGTTTTCCACATATTCAAGAAGTAATATCATTAAGTAATATTTTATTGTTGATATTTATAATTACAACAAATATATTTAATTATATTCTATACTTTCCAAACATTCTCCCAGTACTTTTGTATGTCCTGAGATCTTCTTCCTTACTTCCATATTACCAAACACTGCATGAATAAATCTTAATTCAAAACATCATGGTGGCATCTGTCTATTTTTCTTCCTCCCCAGATCATAATCTATCCTTGAGAATAATTTCTGTACAAAAATAAGACAAAATTCTGATTAAGTTAAACATATCTAGAGTTTAAAGAAAGTCTATCATGACTTAAAGAAAGTCATTTTTATGGAAACAGTCCTCGATTAAAAAAAAGAAGCTAAAAAGTAAAACTATAGCATTCAAAAGCTTATGAGAAGCAGTTTTAGAGCTTTAAGCAGGTAAAGCAGTGAAAAAGAAGAATAAGAGAGCATAATAGTAGAGTATATTCCATGGTGGAATATATTTCTGTATAGAATATACACATTGAGATCCTAGGTCTCATTTTTGAAAACCAGTCATAGTTACTTAGGAAATGATATGTCTTTCTCTGGAAATTAGAAATCACTACCTACAACAATGTCATTGCATGTCTTGTGACATTGAGGCCTTAATGCACTCTATATCATAACTCTTCACATGGGTTCTATTTTCATTTGTTTAGAATGTCAAATACAACGTCATAAGCAAATCAGTTGTCTGTATTCATTATAGATCCATTGGTCTGTCTAAAGCTCTTTCATAAAGGAATACACTGATGTTTAAAAAATATAAGCCGCAGTTCTGAGGCTTAGTTTTTAGCTGTGCAAAGTTAAAATGTTGAATTAAATGACCTTTGGGTTTTCTTTCATTTAGTCACCTCAGGCTATAGAGTACAGTAAAGTACTTACCATGCAGAATAATTGAAAAGTATTTATAAATTGCAAAATTAAAAGCTCTTAAACATTTAGATTTTTAATTAATTTAATTTTAACGACTATAGGTCTAACTTTTAAAACCAGCAATATGAGCATTTCACATTCTTCTTTTCTTTTTCCATAAAATGAGGCATATCTAAGGTTAAATAAACATATGATCTATTCAGTAAATTTGTTTAAAATTGTAGCTGGCAATTTGTCAAATAGCCAATTCTAAGGCATGAAGAAAGAATTTGAGTTTTTTGTAGAGACTATTAAAAATAATTATAACTATAAATACTATATGTATATATGCAAGTGATAAAGTTGATTAGACCAGTTACCATTGTAACAAATATGTAAAAGCATTACAACTCTTCATCAAATT
Organism: Avahi laniger; assembly: GCA_963575035.1. Taxonomy (NCBI): domain Eukaryota; kingdom Metazoa; phylum Chordata; class Mammalia; order Primates; family Indriidae; genus Avahi; species Avahi laniger. The sequence goes on along the minus strand of CAUYSK010097806.1, from coordinate 19,956 downwards.
ATATTGTTCTCTATCAGTCATATTGATTTAAGTCATGTTTCAACTTGAATTTCAAGATCATTTACACGGTAGTTTATCTGAACTGTTATACCCAGAGATTCTATTACATTCGTGATCATCTACTATGCTCAGAAAATATAGCAACTATTTTCCTTAAGGTAACATGTCAAGTGCCAGGAAAATGTGACTGTCTATACCCACCTCCATCACCTTACTGGCAACCACATTAACTCAGATCACCCAAGCATCATATGTTATAAAGCAAATGTTAATGAGATGTCAAGTTGTACAGTTGAGACTTGTTACTTTGATGATCCCACGTTAGGATCTTAAAAATGCAGCTAATTAGAGCAGACCCTGAGTGTGAATTTCACTAGGTATAAGGTGAAAAAGAAATTTTTACATATTGAGATCAAGTTAGCCTTAATGTCCAGAGCTCTTAGAGCCTATAGCCTAACTTTTAAAAATTTAGAATACTTTACCAAGGATGAGTTTAAAAGCAAGAACAAGATTAGAAACCTCACAGCTTGAGCTTCCTTGTGTTCTAAAGATGCATAGAATTAGCAGCTGCAAGAAACTTTGAAAGTTGGATTTATTTTCTGGTACTTATTTGGGGAAATGTGAAAATAATAGAAATAGAAAAAATTTTTTCATTCTTTCTGTTTCTCTAGGATCCATCACTATGACTTTTTCTCTTGGCTTTGCAGAAGGATAAAAGTATTGCAAGGAGCAAGAGAAAAAGGAATAAGTCTTTTGAGGTTAAATAAGATTAACAATATTATAAATTAATATTTGTATCATCTGCGATTTCCTTCCTCAGTGTTTCGTAGTTCTCTTTGTAGAGATCTTTCACCTCTTTGGTTAAGTATATTCCCAGGTATTTTAAAATTTTTAATTTAAATTTTACAAAAATATAACCAGATGAAGAAAAATTTATCAGCCTTATTTTTATGGAAGAAATAATTGCTCAGCTACTTGGGATGGGGACTCAGACCCTCACCTCCACAGAGATACGGTAAGCAAAATAATGACACCCCTTCCCCAATGATATCCACATCCTAATACCCAGAACTTATAAATATGTTAGCTTACAGGGAAAAGAGGACTTTCTTACAGCAACAGTAGAAAACTAGATCTAGAAGCAAAGAGGGGTAGTAGGAGTAGGTGTTGAGGAGAACAACAGTGCCATTATAGGTTTTTCATGCAAAGAAGGGCTAATCTTTCCCAGGACGGGTTGAGGGGTTACTTCCACTGGCAGAGAACACTTGGCAGAATTTAGAGGTTCAAAGTCCCCAGCTTCACTGTGATCTGCACTTATGTGCCCATCCTAATTTTCAGGATCTCTGTTCTTCTTATCAATGCCCTAACTTTAGTAGAGGACATCCTGAAATGTTGGGAATTCAACTGGTGTTGTAATTCAACCACTTGCAGAATGAGATTCTGGGTTTGGTTTTCAGAAATCTCAGCCTTGTAGCTTCAGGAGATAAGAGTTTCATTCAGAACAGATACAGAAGATTTTAGAACATCTATGTGAAACTTGAGCTAGGAATTTTGAAGCCCTGAATTCATCCTTTTCTTTCCCTACTTTCTCCAGAGGAATTAGGAGCAACCAATAATCCTAAATACTCTTTAGTTTGACAAAAATATTCTAAAGTAGCCAATACATGATCACCCAGAAACTTGCCTTCTATAGGTACTTGATTAGGATTATTCTAATATTTTCTGTATCTTTTTTGCCACATGATGCCATGAGCAGCCAATGCCATCTTTACCACTAAAAACAGGATCATAAATGCAAATATAATTAGATTAGAAAATTATTTCCAGAAAACTCAGAACTAATCCTTAAGGTTTTGTTCCTCCAGAACCACTTTCAGTACCAAACCCTATATCAGCCAAGGTTCAACAAGAAAAGCAGAACCAGTAGAAGAAATACATTAAGAGGTTTGTGGCAAGGAATTGGCTTACACAGTTGTCAGGGCTGACTAGGCAGGTCCACAGTCTATAGAGCAGGCCCTTCAGGGAAGGCAGGCATGGGCTGAAGCTGCTGGCCACCTGTGGAAGTTTTTTCTTTTCCTATTGGGGAAGATAGCTCTGGTTTTAAAGCTAGTCAACTCATTGAATTAGGCCCCTCCACGTTATCTGGCACAATTCCCCTTACTTAAAGTCAACTGATAATGTACTTTATTCACATCTTCAAATACCTTCACGGCAACACCTGGATTAGTGTTCAGTTGAAGAACTGTTGACTGTGGCTTAGCCAAACTGATACATCAAAAAAGAAGAATGGGCTCCACTTGTACTCGCCATCAAATTGGTACTAACTGATCAACACTAGGGTGATCACATGGCAGAAATACTCTCCAGGAATTAGGGGGATTTGGGAGGTGGGGGTAAATCCACAACTAAAGGACATGGGGAGCACTGTAGGGGGGAAGAGCATGCCTTTAACCCGCACTTGGGTGAGGCAAAGACATAAGGTGTAACCATAATATTTGTACCCTGACAATACCCTGAAATAAAAAAAAAAAAAAAGGCCATCACCAAGGATATCCTCAAGTAATAGTAGCAGGCTGCCAAACTGCCTTTTGGGAATGGAATGATAAACTATAAGACCTCTATGCTTTGTTCCTGAATGTTCGATTCCAATTCAGAGTCAGGAAAGATTTCTCTAGGCAGTAAAGGCCACTCTTTCTTCTCCTCCTTTGCCCCCCAAATAGTCCATCTTCCCTCAAATAAATGTTTGAGAAACAGTTAGATGATATTGATTTGAAGGAACACCCAGTTTCTAGAAATTCCAAGATGCACATATGTCTAAATCTGGCCATGGTTCTAAGTAACAGATGTTCTTTTAACTAGTCATGCAGAAAGCAAAGCTACCTGTGAAACAACTGGCCAACGCTTAAGAAAATGATATGCATTACTCATCTCAAGCAGCCATAATAGGAAACCACAAACCACAGGGTGTCTGAAACAACAGAAATTTGTTTTTATCCAGTCCCAGCTCTGGAGGCTGGAAGTCCAAGATTAAGGTGTCAGCAGGTTTGGTTTCTTCTGAGGATTACTTCTTGGCTTGCAAATGGCCACCACATGGGCTTTTCTCTGGACATGTGCATACCTGGTGTTGATCTGTGTATCCAAATTTCCTCTTCTTATAAGAAAACCAATCAGATTGATTAGGGCCCGTCTTAACAGCCTCATTTTAACTTAATTACCTCTTTGAAGCCCATATCTCCAAATATGGTCACATTCGGAGATACTGAGGTTTAGGCCTTTGACATATGAATTTATGTGAGGGGGACACAATTTAGCCTATAATCTTATTCTTAAATTTATGATTTATGATTTGTAAATCAGTAGCTTAGGCATTCAAGGTTTTGATATACATCTATCCACTTATTGAAGGGAAAGAAAATAACTATAATCTAGGATAAAATGTGTAAGCAATATTCATGGTACCATTAGAGTTCAGAGAATAAGATTTAAGAACTAATTCTAGGTGCTAGTTCTTAAATATGAATTATTTTGATTCAAATGGGAATTTCAAAACAAAAGCAAAAACAGACTTCTTGTATCAACTTGAAATTCTGAAACACATCTCATGTACTCTCATCATTATGCAAAGCACATACTCATGACAAAGTATGCATATATCATTGTTCAAGAATAAATAAATAAGATCACCCTGAGAAAATCAGAACCAAAAGCTCATTTTAATCATTCTTGGTCACATACCAGTACCACTGCTTGTACTGATCAATAAATATGAGGATGTAAGATAATACCTTCTCTGTGAGCAAAGTGAATTGTAAATAATGTAAATGTGATCTGAAGCCTACTGCAAACAGATTTGCATTTGGCAATTAAATCCAGGATTTCTGGTATTTCTATTTTTCTAACTTTTTTCCTTTAATAAGAAATAATTTAAAATATATTTAGTAATTACTCAAATGCATTGAAGCTACTGCAAATATTTATTTGAAACTTAAATTTTTTTTCTTTTTCCATAGAAGATTTAATACAAATGTTCATTTATTTGGTGTAATTAAGTGTATTATGAAATAAGTAGAAAACTCTTAATGAAATGCAGGTTGAAACTGGGCCACCCCTTCTCTTATAGAAAGCTTTCTTCTAATCCCTTATAAATATAGACTTAGAGAGAGTAAGAAATAAAGTCAGGGCATAGCCTCAGAGGACAATTTCTCAGATCACTTAGCAGCCATAGAGGCTAACCTAATTCCATTGTTAGACAATATCTGCCATTTATGAAATCCTTTGTTAAAAGTCTGTGGAAGAATTTTGGCTCTTCTTTTATTCCATCTCTAAACCACAATAATAAATTATTTATGTTTCCATTGAGTGTACATTTATTAAAGACCTATTCTTTTTTCTGGGGATACAAAATCAAGTATGGATCTACCAGTAAACTCCATGGAGTAGGGTCCCAGCATTCTCAGTTTTAGCACTGAAACCTCTTTGTTGGGGAAACCAAGACAATTGGTTATCTTGCTAGCAGGAAATACAAGATTACAACGCCAGGTGTGGTGGCTTACACCTGTAATTCTAGCACTCTGGGAGGCCAAGGCAGGAGGATCACCTGGGCTTAGGAGTTTGAGATCAGCCTGAGCAAGAGTGAGACCCCATCTCTACTAAAAATAGAAAAATTATCCAGGCTTTGTGGTGTACACCTGTAATCCCAGGTACCTGGGAGGCTGAGGCAGGAGGATTGCTTGAGCCCAGGGGTTTGAGGTTGCTATAAGCTAGGCTGATGCCACAGCACTCTAGCCTGAGCAACAGAGTGAGACTCTGTCTCAGAAAAAAAAAAAAAATGCAAGACCACAAAATTTATCCTTCAGACACCAAGTGTTCATTATATTATATTATGTGCTACTGAGTAATTTAGATGTCAGTTAACTATTTGGTACCTGTTGTAGTAGAGCCACTTTGGGCACAGATGTAGTCTTACTGGAATGTGGGATGAACACCCTAAAGTCAGTCATCAAAAGAAACGTTGAATTATCTTGTAGCCAGAAATCAGCGACAAGTCTTAGAGGAAGCAGGAAAAATTTTTATTTCTCATTTACTTTTTAGGGCTCCTACTCACAAAGTAGGAGCAGGCCATGTTAATAGACTTAGGAATAAATGGAGGAGATCTAGAGTTAGATAGGAAGGTTTCCTCACGGTAGATGAAAGCTGCAAGCTATCATATAAGTCATATTATCTGTGGTTAAGACTTTGGTGCAGTCTCATGGAAATATACCAGGCTTGTACTTGTATTATGAAAAATCGGTGGTTCTGGCCCTTTGTTTGTTCATATACTTTTTTTAAGAAGCTGACAAACATATTATAAAAAGCCATGTATTTTCTCCCTCCCCCCAAATCACACAATTACACAATTTTAAAACTTTTTTATTATGTTCAAATAATCATGAAAGTAGAAAAAACAGCATCAAGAACCCTGATGCTAATGATGTATTCATTACTTCTATTTAGCAATGTTTAACACTTTGCCATATTTGCTCAAATATTCTAAAATAGACTAGAAACATCTCTTGTTTTCAGTATATAACTCAGCATGCATCACTTAAAAATTAAGGACATCTTCCACCATATCCCAATACCTAATACCACTTCTATAAAAACTGACAAGTGGAATTCCTAAGTATCATATAATATAATATATTTCCATAATTACACTAAGAAGGTCTTTTACAACTATTTCGTTCAACCTAGAAATCAAATAATATCCATGTGTTGCATTTGGTTGAACAAAAAATTTTGCATATCATTTCAGGAAATTTTATGAGTACCTAAATCTCACACATAGCCTTAATTTTAAGAACGAGCATACTAAATTAGGGGTCTAGTAAGACATTTAGCCAATAGTGCTAAAAAGGAGAAGCAGACTCTTCCCTTTGAGCCATCAAGGAGGGATAGCAGAAACAATAAAATATTCCCAATTAAAGATTACTCTCTGAAGGTCAAAACTGGGATATCATGGTCTAGCTGATCTTTTCACATGAAGCTTTTCTTCCAATTACAATACTCAAAGAATAAAGTTTTATTTTATCAAGGGAAGTAGGTCTTTCCTTTTAAAAAGCCTATCACAGATAATTTAACCCAAGGTGAAAAGTACCAGATAAAGTGAAGTGAGAAGAATTCTGGGTATCTAGACAATGGTGATCAAGTGACATTCTCATTTTATTCTCAAGAAAGAACCAACAAACAATAAGATCACAAAGGCTCACAAAACTTGTTTCCTCACACAACTAAAAGAGAAATGATGGCCAAACTTCAAATGGCCTGTGAGTAGAAGAATAAATATCAAATTCCCATTCCCCTACCTGCACTTTCTTAAAAATATCCAGTAAAAAGTAAGAAACCAATACTAGAATACTGCCTCAGATATAAAATTTGCTTGTAGTCTTTCATGGAATCTATGGAATGGTATTTTTCCAGCTTACCACCACCAAGGAATTCCCTTTCCGTAAAGTACCCCCACTGTTTCAGCTTGCACTTTAAAGTAAACTTTACAGAAATCATTTGAGAGATACACCTATTCACAAAGTCTATTAGTAGAGAATCCTATAGAAAACATGGCTGCAGCTTGTATTACCAGAAAACAGAAAGCTTAACAATGACATTAAACTGAGTAAACACCTGATCTTATCTGAGGCGAATGGTACCTTGCTGGGGAAAGGGGACACTCTCTCAGAGGCAGTAGATGACAGTCTAAGCTGAACTTCACATGGGTCAACTCCCAAAGCGAAAAGGGCCCTCAGTGTACAAATTTAGATATTAGTAAGTGACCTAACTTTGCTATAAAATTTGTTCCCACTCCCCTACTCCTGGCCTTTCTTTTGTTTCTTAGCCTGAGCTGATGTATTTCTCTAGAAGTCACATCCTGCTGTGGTTGGAAAAGAAGTAGTAGAAAGAAATATTTTTGCTAACATTAAAATGGTGAAAGTTAACCAGAGCCTGGAAATTAAAAGTTGAATTTTGGGGAATACTTAGCTTCGGGCCTTTAAGAACCCTGAGAATGTGCTAATAGCTGCAACACAGGGCAAAGGAAGACTTGAAAGTCTTCCGAAAGTCTTTGGGTTGATATCAATGATTCTCTTTGAAGGGAAAATTTCTTCCGATTGTGTTCTAAGTTCACAAGATACGAATTATAGGTAGTTAACATAGGCTGATAGACACTTAAACAAACCTGAAACCAGTAAGATTTTTCATTTTAGCTCTCTTTAAACAAATCATTAAGAATTTTGCTGTGCTCTATGACCATCCCACATCAATGTAAGTTAAAAACAATTTTTTCTGGCTCTGTGAATCAATAGTTTAAGTGATAAATTGCTTTAATAGCTAGGGATGTGCTTATGGAATTTTCCAAATTTGAGGGGAACAGGGGATAGTCTTATATGTCCCATCAACTTTTGGAAACTTGGGATAAGTGGGACCCACGAAAAAATTGAGGATGCTCCCATGCCAGGGAAAGATAGATCAGCTCTAAGTGTAAGACCACTACACTAGGCTTGCTGGCTAAAATTGAGCAGAATAAGAAAATTGGGAAATCATAACATTTATACTTTAATTTCTCTGAGCTTTACTTTTTCTAGAATAAAGCTTTTACTTTGTAAGTTTCATTTCTCTTTTTGAGAATTTAGAAGTAGTTTATATTATTCAACTATGTGGATTTTTATATAGCTTGCATTTTCTTATACAAACTGAGTCATCATGTATTACTTGATGTATAAACCTGTAAGTCAGAGATAACTGTAATTGCTATGTACAGTTGTTTTGAGAATTAAAGGGAATGCTATTTATTTCCTAGCACAGTGCCTGGACCATAGAAAGGATGCTGGCAATGGTAACCCCCATCTTCCTACATTCCTGATGTAGCCGGGGATTACAGCTATTCTAGTTGCTCCATGACCATACTGGAGAAATATATCAAACCAATGCTGGCACAGAGCTTGTGTAAGTCTTGTTTATCTGGAATATCCTCCATGATCATTTCTCTCAACTCCCCAACCTAAAGAGTTCATTCCTTTACCTTAATTCAGATTTATAAATAAGTGAAAAAATAGTACAAAGAATCCCTAAAACCTTTTCACTGAGATTTCTCAAATGCTAACGTTTTACTGTGAGGTAAAATGTGTCAAGTGTTACAACATCAGGGATATGTTCTGAGAAATGTCATTAGGCAATTTTTCCATTGTGGGGACATCATAGAATTCACTTACGCAAACCTAGATGGTACAGCCTACTATAGGCCTGGGCTATATGGCATAGCCTATTGTTCCTAGGCTACAAACATCCACAGCATGTTACTGTACTGCATATTGTAGACAATTGTAACACAGTGGCAAGTATTTGTGTATCTGAACATACCTAAACATAGAAAAGGTACAGTAAAAATATGGCATAAAAGATTAAAAATGTTACACCTACACAGATCACCTGCCATGAATGTTTGTGGGACTGGCATTTGCTTTGGGTGAGTCAGTGTGTGAGTGGTGAGTGAATGCGAAGGCCCCGGCCATTGCTAGACACTGCTATAGACTTTATAAACACTGTACACGTAAGCTACACTAAATTTATTTTTAAAAATTTATCTTTCTTCAGCAATGAATTAGCCTTACCTTACTGTAACTCTTCTACTTTATAAACTTTTTAACTTTTTTAAATTTTTTGACTCTTTTGTAATAACACTCAGCTTAAAATGCAAACACATTATACAGCTGTACAAAAATGTTTTCCTTCTTTGTATCGTATTCTATAAGCTTTTTTCTATTTTAATAATTTTTTTTACTTCATAAACTTTTTTGTGAAAAACTAAGACACAAGCAGACAAATTATCTTAGGCCTACACAGGGTCAGAATCATCCATACCACTATCTTCTACCTCCACATCTTGTCCCACTGTAAGGGCTTCAGGGGCCATGACACACGGAGCTGTCATCTCCTGCGATAACAATGCCTCCTTCTGGACACCTCCTGAGGGACCCGCCTGAGGCTGTTTTACGGTTAACTTTATCTTTATAAGCAGAAGGAGTACACTCTTAAATAACAATAAAAAGTATTGTATAATAATACATAAACTAGTAACATAGTAATGTATTATAATTATCAAATATTATGTACTGTACATAATTGTACATGCTATACTTTTATATAACATCAGCATCACCACAAACACACAAGTAATGTGTTGTGTTATGACGTTACAACAGCTATGACATCACTAAGCGATAGGAATTTTTCAACTCCATTATAATCTTGCGGGACCACTGTCAGTGACTGAAATGTCATTATCTGGTGCACAGCTATACTTTCTAAATTCCCTCTCTAGATGAGAAAACTGAGGCACAGAGGTAATTTATCCAAGAACACACAGCTGGTCACTGGTGGAGCTGACATTTGAAACCAGGCAGTGAGGCTATAGGACAGGCTCGTGTTCTTAACTGCTACACTCAAAATTAAATAAACATGAATGGAAAAACTGAGTTCTAGTAAATGCTACAAAGAAAATTAAAAAAGATTATGTGCTAGATTTACTGGGAAGAGAAGAAGGCCTAATGTAGCTAGGCTAGCCAAGGAAGATCTATCTGGGAAATATAATATGAGCAAAATTATAAGAAAAAGGCAGCCAGGCAAAGATCCAGGAGGGAATGTTCCAAGCACAAAGAATAGCTGTGCAAAGACCCTGGATGAAGAAAAGATCTGAGACTTCTCAAGTCTGAAAGAAGATTAGTGTGCCTGTTTATTGTCAGCTCCCCCATAGACTGCCAGTCACATGAGGGCAAGAGCTGTGTCTGCTCTCTGTCATAACCAAGGTCACCCAAACAGTGTCCAGAGAAAAGGATGTTGACCTCCAGGTATTAGATATTTCTATCCTGTGGGAAAAGCTATCCCTGCTGTAGGAAACAGTAACAACAACAAAGAGAAAAAAAGCAAAATTTAAGCTAACCGCCCAGCTCCTCTATTCTGATTTTATTGATATCAAACAATCTTCTCATTAAATATGACTTCCCTATAAGTTTTTCTTGTTAGGAAATAATTCATGTTAATTTGAAAATGCAAGTTACATATCTTAATGTTTTTAATTCATGTATTGATTATTCCCTGAAAGTTAGGTTCATTTTGAAAGGATTGTCCAACCCAGGTTCTGATTTCACAGCAATGTGGAATACCCCTTTGTGTAAACCCTTTGGGAGGTAACCAGTTGGCCTCTCCTGGTAACAACTTGACCTCACTGCATTCCATTCAATTGAAACTTCAACCCCATGAACTGGCAGTTTGTGATTTGTTTCATTGCAGGTTTACAAAGGAATAGCAAAATGTTTCCTTGTTAATGGTTAGTCAAAAACAACCATTATTTTCCTTTAATTGTTTCCTTTTAAAAGACTTACTGCCTTAGTAATTTCATTATGTATTGAGCCAAAAATGTATACAGTGAAATACATTTCCAATTTTATTATAAAATTTAATGAGAAAATTCCATTTCATATGATACCAATTCAATTTACAAAAAGCTCTTCCAGAAAATAAGCGTTCCATGAAATGATTAATGCTTATAATACATTGACTGAATTTATAATTATACCTACTTTTCAATTGTAATATAATATTTGTAATAAAACATTGGTAGCCAAAAATTTGTCTCTTCCATTGACTATGTTGCTTTGCATGCAGATGAGGTAGTGCTTTTTACACAGCTCATTTTTTATCATGCTTATAGCCAGCCCTAAAAGTATACCACATCATAAATTGAGTAACGTCAAAACTGAGGGCCTCTTCTCTGTCATTGTTCCATGCTGCCTTCTACCCCACCCTGCTCCCTACCACACACACGTGCATGCGCGCGCGCGCGCACACACACACACACACACACACACACACACAACTCCTTCCCTAGTCTCTGACGGCTTTTACAAAAGTACTTCGGGCATTCACATGCTTGTAAATTTGTGAGCATTCACCTCTTCTCCATTCTTGCTCTCTGGATTTTTAACTGAATCAGAGTTTGATTACAAGTGCCAAAACTGTGATATTCCTAGCTGCCTCATGGAGCAGCCTGGGCTAAGTAGAGTTGAATGACATTTCCACTGGATTATCAACTCTCAATACTCTCTTCCAGGAAAAGAATTTTTGAATAGGTGTTAATTCAGAAAGATTAATCTGGAAATGAAAACAGTAGTTCCTTTTCCTTTAAGGAAGCTTGTGAAAAGGGATTCTGACCAGAATTTTCTCAGGTACTTTCCAGCTCTCTAAAGGATTTAAGTTTGCATCCCCCAATAAATTTTCTTGAAGGAGTTCATTTCCCTTGATCCATTTTCTCCATCACACCTCATCTCCCAGACTACCTGTTTTGAATGATATTGAAAAGCTAACCAGTAGAGTCTCGGAAGTGCATGAGCTCCCTCTTGTGGGTCTTGAAAGTCACTTCTGAAACTTGAAGCTTCAGCCACTGGAGGTCCAGGTGAGTGAATTTGTAATTAAGTCTTTGCATCCAAAAGAAAGTGTGATGTCTTGTTCCATCTTCAAGGTAACAATCTCCACTTAAAGCTATGCTTGGTTGCACCAGAGACTCTTCTTAGTTCTTCATATTAATAGAATCATTATTATGCATTAAAAAAGTGTTATCAAAGGGTTTATTTATATGGTTTCTGGTTGTAAGAAGATATGATTTAGACTGGGGGAATCCAGGGATAAGTCAAATGTCACTTAGCTCCCTGTAGTGAGCATTGTAATGCATTTCCTGGTGTGTAACTGGTATCATTTATCATTTGACTAAGATTCTGTCAATGACCTCCTTTCCATAAATAAGGCAACAATAAATGCCTACCATTTGCTTTACTAAATTTACATTTTACAAAGTATATTTATATAACATTATTTCATATATTTCATTTAAATCACACACTAACTCTGAAAATGTGGTTTTATCATCCTCAGTTTCAGGTTTGGCATCAGCAGGGGGAAAACATAAATCTGCATCCTCTGACTCTAAAACTAACGTTTTTTTCCATCCCACCCAACCCTTGTCCTTGCACATTCTCAGTCTTTCAGTTCCTCCTCCCAGGGTACGATTCTTTCTCAAGTTTCAAAGTCTCAGATCACTCTCCCAATGTCTCTTTCTTTAAAACTTTTATACCAGATAAATGAATGCAAACTTTTTTTAAAATCTGGCTTAAAAGCCAGTTGTTTCTAACTCTTAAAATGTGCATCAGTTAATGTTAATACCTCTTTCCACAGTGAAAATATTTTTGAAGAACAATTTAAGATAATTTTAATAAATATGGGACTACATTTGGAAACAAAATGTTTGAAAACAGAGTCTCTCAAATATTTGAAACTAAAGATTTTTGCTCCTGTACTCATTTTTGTTTGTTTATGCAGAAACAGCTACCAGATTTGTAGGAAACTAGGTTGAAATCTCATTTATGCAAACAAGGTCATTGATGGAATCTTAGTCAAATGATAAATGATACCTGTAACACATCAGGAAATGTATTACAAGGCTCATTACAGGGAGCTAAGTGACTTTTTACTTATCCCCTGATACTCCCAGTCTAGATCATATCTTCTTTCAACCAGAAACCAGTATTGAGTTTGAAAACCAACTCTTTCAATTACCAATTATGTCCTTGAGTAAGTTATTTAACTTCTCTGAGACTTACTTTCCTCATTTGTAAAATTAAAGTAATAGTAGAACTTACCTCATAGGGTTATAGTGAGGATTAAATGACACAATGCATGAAAAGTACTTAAAGTATCTGGAATGATTAAGTAGTCAGTAAATGTGATTCTTAACAGTACTATTAATACAAACCCATGAACACTGTTATCGCTTCTATTCTTGCTGCTTTTGTCCTATTCCCGACACCTGAACATCTTGCCTAGTCTTGATCGCTCTTGGCATACATCTATTTTGTCCTCATCTTTCAGTCTTTGTTCTTGATCACTGTTGCCTTTTACCATACACTCTGGGCCTCAAGAGTGATGACCAACAATGCCTCATGCTGCCAAGCTGACTTCCATTGCTTTGATCATTGGCCCTGCTACATCTCTGAAGCTGAACCCACTAATCCTGACTGTACATGGACAGTCTTACCCTGCTGCTTCAACCTTTTTATCCTGTATGAAAACAAGACAAGGATATGAGTACCAACTCTTGAATCCTAGGTCTCTTATCTCCACACCTGTGGCAAAACAGCAGAAATGGGTAGAGGAGTGAACACCTATGACTCAGAACACACATGGGAAAATATAAAATCTCAAGGATATAAGAGAATGCTATGGACTTGTTTGATACAAAAGGAAAGATCAAATTCTGGGAAAAAGGGAGGATACGAAGTAGGAATGTTAGGAGCACCAAGATAATGAATAAGAGCTGAGATATAAACAAATGGGTATAGGTTGTATGAGAAACAAAGAGGAGCCATTTTTGCATAATATTAATAAAAATCCATTAAGGATCACACAGAGATCTAGACAGTTAGCCCCCCACACTCTTTGAATATGAAGGAATTCACTAGATTAAAACAAGCAATGATAACTTTCTCATGCTATTACCCCATTCCGTTCTGGTTTGAATTTATTCACCAGGAATCTTGAATATAGACCTGCTTGGGCAGGATCTTAAAGATATTTGCACACCCACATTTATTGCAATATTAATACAATAGCCAACCTAGTGTCTATTGACAAATAAATGACCATGTCATTGCATGGTAAATACATGCAATGAAATATCATTCAGCTTTTAAAGAGAAGAAAATCCTACCACATGCTACAACATGGTTAAACTTTGAGGACATTATGCTAAGTGAAATAAGCCAGTCACAAGAGAAATATTATATGATTTCACTTATATGAGATATTTAAAGTAGTCAAATTCATTGAAACCAAAAATACAATAGTAATTGCCAGGGACTAAAGCGTTGGTCCCCAACCTTTCTGGCACCAGGGACTGGTTTCATGGAAGACAATTTTTCCACAGACGGGGGGAAGAAAAAGGGGGGATGGTTTGGGGATGATTCAAGCACATTACATTTATTGTGCTATCAAACCTCTCTGCTAATGATAATCTGTATTTGCAGCTGCTCCCCAGCACTAGCAACACTGCCTCAGCTCCACTTCAGACCATCAAGCATTAGATGCTCATAAGAAGTGTGTAACCCAGATCCCTCACATGTGCAGTTTACAGTAGGGTTCACACTCCCATGAGATCTAACGCCTCTGCCGATCTGACAGGAGGAGGAGCTCAGGTGGTGACTCAAGTGATGGGGAGTGGCTGTGGGTACAGATGATGCTTCCCTCACCCGCTGCTCACCTGCTGTGCAGCCCAGTTTCGAACAGGCCACGGACTGGTGCCAGTCTGCAGTCCAGGGGTTGGGGACCACAGGACTAAAGGAGAGGGCAAAATAGGGAGTTGTTCAATGTGTACGAAATTTCAATTTTACAAAATGAAACATTTCTGGAGATCTGGTGCACAACAATGTGAATATGCTTCACACTACTGAACTGTACACTTAAAAATGGTTAAGGTGGCAAATTTTGTTATGAGATTTTTATGACAATTTTTTTAAAAAGAGCTGCTTGGACCTTTTTCAGTAGTGTGTGTGTGTGTGTGTGTGTGCACACGTGTAAGCATTTTCTTCTGGCTGAGAGGAGCAAACTACCATGAACAGCCACCACAACTACCCCAAGTACTAGCAGTGTATTATGACCCTTTAATGTGGGCAATGGGGTGGCACGGGAATCCACCCATAGAGATAACCCAACCGGAATAAATAAAGGACAATCTTCTCCTTCTCCCTCCATAAAGAAGAACTTACAGGTACCCCCTATGGACCAAAGATAGGGAGTCTGCTGCCAAGTCACAATGATTAAAAAGCAAGTTCTGTGTAAGGGTACAGCTATCATTTCTTGTGATAACACATGAAACTGCTTTGTCAATGATAAAGAGTATCCCTATTGTACTATATTCTCCATCAGGGTCCAAGCTCCATGATTTTCAATATGTCCAACAGAAAGTCTTAGCCACGCATCCCCCAAAGTCTCAGAGTCTTCTCTCTCTCTCTCTCTCTCTCTCTCTCTCTCTCTCTCTCTCTCTCTCTCTCTCTTTCTCTCTCTCTTTCACGCACACACACTCACACACACACACACCCCACACTATCCTATTCTAAAGTTAAACACCTCAGGAATCTTGAAAAAATTCTATTTCACCATTGAGATGACACTTCTGATAACTTTATAACTTTTGGACAGTTAATCTGTATAATGGCTCTGTCCATTTTGTAGATGTCCTTGTTATTTATTCTAATGTCATACATGTCTGTATTCATTATATATTATGAGACACATCCAATTGCTCAACTTTTGTTATTTCTTCTTGAGTCAAGACAGCAGACATGAATATAACTCATTATCACTGCATATCACAAGCTGCAATCTTTGAAAATGCAAAAGTTATTTTGCAAATTTCTAGTAGTTGAATTTTTCTGTCTTTCTAAAGCCTCAACTAGAGATGGTGGTCTTTTCTGACTCTCTTTTGAGAAAAATTCCACTTGGGGACGAATCATCTTATAGCATATGGCAGTTTCATAAATTCTTACACCTAAGTATCAGGTACTCTTCTAAGCACTTTACTAACATTAACTTTTTCATTCCTTATAGCAAGCTTATGAGAAAAGTCTTATCATTATTAACACTAATTTATGAATGACGAAATTAAGACTTAGATTAGTTTACCCAAAGTTACATAATAAATAAAAGAGCAAAGATTTTAACTCATCTGACCACAAACTCTATGCTTATTCTAGAGCCGTGCAGAAAACCCAGGTGTAACTCATTATTCATTTCTCCAAAGCAAGATTTTAACCTCCTGGGTATATTTTAAAATGTCCCAATGCATTTATTCATTTGTTCAGTTATGCCCTTACTCATTTAGAAAGCATTGTTCTAGTTACTAAACGTGCAATTATAAGCACACGGTCCCTACTCTTGTGGAACTTATGGTCTAGTCCACATTCCAGGGGCTCTAGTTTCTGTACTGATGAGAAGAATTCTCACAAAGAGAGGCAGAGGGCTCTCTGTCTCTCACGCTAGGATTAGAGAGTCAGTGCAAGACAGATAGTTTATGTAGTATGCTGTAGAAAAAACACGATCACTTCTTGTGAAGAATGTTTCCTCTATTTCTATGTGTATCAAGATTTACAGACTCATCTAAGTTACATGAATTTTCACAAATGTGTCCGATGATATAGATTTAGTTATGTATGAGTGTAACTTTCCTTTTAAAAACATGTATTCTGACTCTTCATATATGTTCTTTAGCTGTGATTAAAATCTTAAAGATCATTATCCTAGGAATCTAGTTGGGAGTCTTTCCCCCTAAGTTCTTTACTTTTCAGTTAGTTGCCCATTCATGAACCCAGAGAAGCCCCTTATCCGACAAATGGACTTTCACAAAACATGTAACAATTAGAGACATAGCCAATATCATGACAAAAGAAGAATTATATTCTCAACACAAAAGATTTATATTTAAAAAAAAAAAGATTATGGTCACCAAATGGAAAACTTGAAGGGGAATCACTCATAAGTTTACAGGTCTTAAAACTTCAGAATTGTCGAATGGGCATCTTTCATGCCCTATTAAATGTGCAGACTCAAAAATCCTGGATTTACCCTTGTTTTATTTAATAAGGGTTGATTAGCTTTGCAATTAAGCCATATAGTTCTTACGCTTTGCTCTGAAAGAGTACCCATCTACTTACTGCCACTTAAAAAGTCTTACTTTCACTATAATAGCCGTTTCAGTTAGTTTCAATTGGAAAGAACAGACAATATCTCACAGCACCATTTAACACAAACTCAGTCTATAAGAACACCAAGGAACAAGCAATCCTCTCAGTTTGCAGTTAATGAATCAAAGCACAAGACGACAAATTGGCTCACTGAGGCAAAATAGTTAATTAACTTTAAGTCAGAAATATTCATCCTGCTTTCCTGGCATAAACAAGTCTCATAAACTCTGTTTACTTACTCAAGTGTTTCTCTCCTCTTCTACATCCCTAGGCATTATTCAGAGTTCTTAATATATCATGTCAGAGTATCTTCATAGTTTTAATCCAATTTTTTATGTTTTCAGCCTCCAAGACCAAAAAAAAAAAAAAATACATCTGCTCATCATTAATTTGGGTTCGGTAAACACTGGAGTGGAGTGCAATTTAAAAAAGGAGAGAGAGAAAGAAAACATTCAACATTAAATACTGCAGCTTCCATGACTTTGGATGCTAATTGAATGAGACTTTGTGTTTCTTAAAGTAAACACATTAATTTCAAATTTAGCCTGTCAGGTAAGGCTGCAGACTAATGTGGCAGTGGCTGGCATGTCCAATTAGCAAAAAGGTTTAAGGGCAACCACTCCAAACCCTCTTGCCTCTAGTACTTTACAGATGCACCATTTCCTTGAAACAACATTTTAAATATTAGCTAATAAGAGAACTATGTCAACAGCTTTGATGAAAGTATATCTGAATAGCCATTACATTATATACTCCCTAGCACATCTTGCTAATTTTTTCCCCAATTATCATGTTTCTTCTAGAGAAAACGCTCATACTTTCACTGAGAACAGCCTCTGTTATCTTCTGTCATTGGCCTGTGTTTTCTAAAGGAAGACCGTCGGCTGCAGTGAATGCTTACATTTAATAGCTAATGACACTAAATCTGCTTAAATTTTCTTTGCAGTGTTGTCACAAAGTTTACCTTTTTTCTAGCTCTGCCAGATTTCTTAAACCTCAAGTCATCAGCATTTTATGAGATGGTTTTTCCAAGAACAAATTATAGGTTCATGAATTAAATGTTGGACCAGAAATGGTGCTTATTTTTGAAGCGACTCGTTTATGTGTTTATGATAGGTCAAGTTAATGCCTCCCTACACACATTTAGAGATAGATGGAGTGTGCTGGAGAAGGCAACCTTCAACTAAAAGATAAATTATGTTTCCACAAAGTTTATTCGTAAGTTGACATATTTTCCCATAAGTAAGTTAAACACATTTTAACTTATGTGAGTTAAACATGTTTTCCCATAAAACTAATCCTAAATAAGATTGATATTGTTTAAGTCAACAAACAGTTATTGGACTCCTACCATTCCTACCTCTCCTACCACACCAGGTGAGGTTCTAAGAGCCAAGTAACAAAGATGAATAAGACAGAGTGATGTACTCAAGGACTGACACAGTAACAAGGCAGAATTCATTTTTATGGGAAATGCATTCAAAGCTTTTCCTTGGGAATCTAAGCATGTATTCTTCTTCACTCTACTGGTGGACTCCTGATATCCCTCCATCTACCACTTTCCTAGTACCTGGTACAAAGACTCTTCTATATGCGATTCCAATGTATTAATAGTATGATAAGTGCATAAGGTGTTAGTGAAGCAAAAAGGTACTCACCCAAGATGGGGAGGGATGAGGGGAATATAAATGTGTAGAAAGCTTTTCTGAAGGACATGATAGCTTAGTTGAGTCATGAAGAATATGGAGAATTTATTACTTCACTTACTCTAAAATTGTGTGGTCTTCAGACCAGCAGCATCAACATGACCTGGGAACCTGTTAGAAATACAACTTGCTGAGCCCTGCCCTACGGCCACTGAAACAGAAACTCTCGGGGCAGGAGTCAGCAATCTGATTTTTAACAAGCCCTCAGGGTGATTCTGATGCACACTGAGGTTTGAAAACCACTGGCTTAAAGCAAGTGTTCAGGCAGTAGAGTAGAGGGAGGGGCTGATGATTTTTCAGGAAGTGAATTATGTAATTGGACACTTAGAATAGTTGTAGTAGATCTTCCAGTTGCCCTGAGTGTTGGTTGTTAACCATTCACAGATGCACTCTTCTGAGAAGTATTCTTCTCAGCTTATAGAAGTGGATCACTTGGGAATACCTGAGAGGCTATACCCTTTCCAATAGCAGCCCCCAGCCAATGACTGACTGATGGTGGTGAAATAAAAGACTAGTCCCCCTACCTCAAGATAGAAAAACTCTGTGGTATGCTTCATGCTCTCAAGCTCCCCCTAGGATCAGCTGAACCCTCCTGTTTTCCTGACTTCTTTCTATGTCCTATCCCACTTCCCTCACTCTCTTCTACGTTTCTGCTGAAAGCACTCCCTCAATAAATTACTGGCACAGAATTGCCATCTCAGGCTGTTTCGAGGGAACCCAACTCTAGACAATAGTACATAGCATGAGAACACATGGGACTTTCAGAAGACCTGCGTTGATGCAGCAGAAAGTACAAGTCGGGGAAAGGTGAGAGGGGGACTGGAAGGGTGGAAAGAGCCAGTCTATGGGGTACTTTGGGCAACAATCCACAAAAATCACCAAAATACACATGCATACACACGCGGATTAAATTTTAATACATATGAAGTATTGACATGAATGGAGAGAAAGAAAATCACTCAGACTGCCACCTTGCATTGCCAGAAAAATATCTTCCACATTTACAATAAACAATAATTTACATCCCATTTCTCACTGGACACAAGAAATAAGGAAATTCCAAGTCTAGGCCAGAGAGGTCAGGAGCTGTGTGATCATTTGCAGAGACAGAAATGCTTGGAGATCTGGAAGGGAAAGAAGGACTGACAAGGTGAAGAACTGGGATAACCCTCCAAGTAATGGAGAATTGTGAGGAAATAGACCTTAGAATAAGGAGAAATGGTGGAAGCAAAGGAAGGAGCTTCAGTAAGGGTCAGCCATGGGCTTCTCTTCTTCCTTCTCTCTCTTCAGTTTTTTTTTTTTTTTTGAGACAGAGTCTCACTCGCTTGCCTGGGGTGAGTGCCATGGCATCAGCCTAGCTCACAGCAACCTCAAACTCCTGGGCTCAAGCAATCCTTCTGCCTCAGCCTCCCGAGTAGCTGGGACTACAGGCA
>CAUYSK010097802.1:0-74487 GCA_963575035.1 Avahi laniger | reverse complement strand
GGGCATGGTGGCTCATGCCTGTAATCCTAGCACTCTGGGAGGCTGAGGCGGGTGGATTGTTTGAGCTCAGGAGTTCGAAACCAGCCTGAGCAAGAGCGAGACCCCGTCTCTACTAAAAATAGAAAGAAATTAATCAGACAAATAAAAATATATAGAAAAAATTAGCCGGACATGGTGGCGCATGCCTGTAGTCCCAGCTACTTGGGAGGCTGAGGCAGCAGGATTGCTTGAGCCCAGGAGTCTGAGGTTGCTGTGAGCTAGGCTGACGCCACGGCACTCACTCTAGCCAGGGCAACAGAGTGAGACTGTCTCAAAAAAAAAAAAAAACCCAGCAAGACTCCCATGGCACATGAGGGTTTTACGTTCCGGTGCTCGGGACAGACAAGCACATCCTCAAGGATGTCTGTAATCGCCTATCTGGACACGATGAGCCACCACAAATGGGCTTCAGTTGCCATCCTCTCCCGGCTCCCGGAACCTGCTGGAAATGCATGAAGCAGCCCTGGTCTAGGGAGTCCTTTTCCCAGTCTGGCCCACACTCTGCCCTGTTGTTGGCTTTGCGGCCAGCGTCTGCCTCCGTGGGCCCACCCAGGTGCCTGCTGGTTCCTGGTGTGCATCACCTCTTGTCGCCCGGAACCTTAATCCAGCCTTTCCTCTCAGGGTGGTTAAGGCACAGACAGAAAGAAAGGATTATGGCGTTAAGAAGTCGGAACTGAATGTAAGTGAAGATAACCACGTGCCCTGGCAGAATGCTTTCCACCCTCGGCACTGCAGCCTTCTGCTGGGCGGTGAGGATGTCTTTGTCCATGGATGAGGTGTCCTCAGGTTGCTCATGGAGCACTGCCAGGAGTCTCTTCTGGCCAGCTGGCATCCACACGGCTTCTTTATTTTATGTGACCTCATTCTCGGGACTGTGGCTCTGCCCAGCAGGCGCTCGTGCTGTATCAGGAAGGTGCAAAGAGAAGTGCCCAGGGACACTCAGGGCAGGCCTCCGAGTTACCATGGCAACTCCCTAGGATGCATCTTGCATTCATTGCATGGAGTTAAAAGAGGGGTAAAATGCAAGAGGAGAGACCCTTGAAGAAGCACTGCCTTCTTCCCCGGTGCCCAGTTCCAGCCCTGGGTCGAGCTCCATGTGGGCATCTGCAGAGCGTGAGCTCCTTGAGTGTACACATCACGGCTGGCCCGTCCCCAGATGCTGAGCGCGGAGGACCTCAAGGTGGGATGCCTGGAGGTCGAGAACTGCGCGTTGGCAGGCAGCCAACTTGGATCTGAATCCCAGCTCTGCATCTCACTGGCTGTGTGGCCCTGGCCGAGTGGCCAAGCCTGGCTGGGTGCTCCTTTCCCGCCTATCTGAAGGTGCAGCACCACACCCCAGAGGCCTGCAGAGGGTCTGGGAGGAAACCGCATGGCCAGGCTGGGCACCGGGTCTGGCACAACGGGGTGGGCACTTAGTAAGAGCATGATGGCCTGGCTCAGGATGAGCCTTGCTTAGCTTGCTTACCATCCGAGTGGGACACAGGCCCCCCAAGCTGTCCCTGAGCTCCTACAGTGGAGGGAAAAGCCACCCAGCCTCCAGTGGATGAGGTTCTCTGTCCCCAGAGCTTCTCTAAGCTTCTCTCTCTGCATTCCTGAGGCGGCAGCTCCAGGCTGGCCCTACTAGGATGACTCGTAGGGGTGTGGTCACCAGCTCTAGCATCTGGGTCTGCCCAGTTCCGCCAGCTCTGCTCAGTCCGCCCTCCAGCTCACACAGGCCTTTTACTTCGCCAGGACATCCTCCTCATCCTCCTCGCCCAGCAGAAGGCTTGGCTGTTAGGGTGGCCTGGGGGGAGGGGGGAAAGAGGAGAGGAAATGGCGCCAAAGTGGTAAGGGGGAGGGAGGGGGGAGAGGGAAGGAGGGGAGGGAGGATGCAAGAACTTCAGCCCACTGGTACTCACTCATGGAGCCTCCTGGGAAAGCCACCCTGCAGGGTCCTGTGCGGAAGAAAATGGACCTCAACAGGATCCACAGGGAGCAGGTTGCACTCTGCGAGAATTCCAAGTTGTGAAAGCCCAACTCTGCCCTCCCTCCCTACACCACCGTTGGCCACGTGTGGGTCACTGTGCCCTGAGCACACCCTCTCTGGGTCTTCAGTCTTCCCTGCCTGAAGTAAAGCCAGTGCTGAGCTGCCCCGCCCAGACCTGCCCCTCTCAGCTGCTTCCTGGCTGCTCTGTGCACCTGGGTGGTGGAGGGCTCCTGCCCAGCAGGGTGAGCCCCACCCTGTGCCAGATGCTGAATGAGAGGAGGGGACAGGGAGGTCCTGCCTCACTGGCACATGCTCACACTTCGGACCACTGAGTCATTTTACCTATGGACCGCCTACCTACGAATGTTCTTCTCTGAGTCAGCGCACCTGTTTTGTGTAGCTCCTGCTAAGCAATGATGCCTGTGAGATCAGTGGCTGTGCTGATCCTTCTTTCTCAGATATATGTTTGAGGCACAGAATGCTTTTCCGTGGCGGTACACCCTCGCCTGCTGCAGGACACTGGTCCATGTTACCCCAGCTAGACTGGTAGCGCAATGCAGGGGGTCCCATCTCCATGTCTTCACACGTCCTTACTGGGAACACTTTTCTACCTACACACAGTGGGTGCTTAGTAAGTGGCTCGTAGCTGCCGTGGAAACCTCTCCAGCTGCCTCTGTGGTCCCCACATGTGAGCCCCTAGCCACTCTAAAGCTCTTTATAGGGATGATCTTCTGGGGTCAAGTCCACCAGTGAGATGGGCAGGCAAATGGAGAAACCGAGGCAAACAGTCTGACCTACCCCCAGCTCATTTCTCTACATCTCTCGGCTCACTGGTCTAAGGCTTGGTGATGACCAAGTGGGTGGGCTTTTCAGACCTGTGCACAGGTGGAGAGTTGTTTATTGTGAAGGTACTGGACCATGTGCCCTAGCTGGGAAAACAAATGGCCCCAATGGACTTCTAGGTCAAGTTCAGGTCCAGCACAACTGCTCCCCTTCTCAGACCTTTCCCAAGTGCACTTCACTTTGGACCAGACACCAAGGAAGGAATGGCAGGACCTGCGTTCCTGGACCTGGGCACTGCTTGTATTTTTAGCCTTGGCTCTGCCTGGGCACTCGCACGGTGGCTAATGTCCTCAGGGAATCACCGGGGTGCACATCCAGAAGCCTGGTGGGCATTTGGAGGTTAATCCCACCTGCCCATCCTGGGTCCTGGGGCTCAGGATCAGCTCCTGTTAGTGAAGGATGCATCCCCACCCCCAACGCACACAGAGGCTCCTCCTCGCTCAGAGACTGGGAGGGGAGGTGTGAGGTAGAGTGTGTGACCTGGGATTCCTCACCTGGAAAGTGGGGGAGGGAGGACTTGAGCTCCACACGGATTCACCAGGCCAGAGGAGGAGACCTGGATGGCACCTGCTTCAGAGAGGCGCAACCCTGCCTGTCCGGGTGCGGAGGCTGTGCTGTGCCCAGACGCAAGCCCAGAGTCTGGATCTTACTTCCCAGGGGCCAGATGCCAGCCTGGACACCACTTCTGGCCTGGGCGAACTCCGTGGCTTTGCTGTCTCTGTTCTCTTCCTGAGCACGCTTTTCTGGGAGCCGAGAAGCAATTCTAGAATGTTCAGGTAAATCTTGGCAGATGAAATTGTCCATCCTTTTTCCAGCTTCTTGCGTTCCTTTCTCAAAGGCACGTTCTCTTCCTGGATACTGCCGGCTGCTGGTGGGGCCGGTGGCTTCACACACAGTAGGACACGGTGCGGTGCGGTGCCCACAGTGGGACTCTGAGGCCCAGGTGCGACTTTTCCTGCCCGCGACGCTGCCGTTTCACAGGGGCAGCACCTGTCTCTCGGCACGGTCAGAAATGAAGTTTGGGTCCTGACCAAGCCCACACTTAACAGTGAAACAGACGCCTCACAGAAGAGTACTTATTTTTGCCGTGTGGGATGCCGGTACTTATCTTACCCCGTTTCATTTTTATAAAACGCTAAGTGTCTCCCCGGACCCAGCAGCGGCCCCTGAGCCGACGCTGTTCGCGGTCGGGAGACGGCGTAACGCACGTGTACCCGCGGGTCCCAGCGGCCGGGTTCATCCCGAGGACCGGGAAGGCTCGGCCGGCGGAGTGGGACCGGGAACAGCCCTCGGCCGGCTGTGCTTAGCGCCGCCCGCCGGAAGCGCGCCCCTCCCCCGCTCCGGGCTGGGGCGGCCGGGCACCCGGAAGGTGAGGGTTGGGGGTGCCGGCCCAAGCTGGGGGCAGCCGCCGGGACCCTTGGCCGCAGGAAGGGAAACTGAGGCGAGGTGCCCGCCCGCTAGCTCGCGGCGCCGGGACAGGGCGGGGCGGCTCGCGCAGTGGGCGGGGCGAAGACGGTCCCTACCCTCCGAGTTTGCAAACAGCGGCTGCCCCCGCCCTCCCCGTGCGCTGGGTCTAGCGCTCGCAGCCCGGCGCGGGGCCCGCTGGGAGCCGGCCGAGGAACTGGGCGGAGAGCCCGGGAGCCAGCCTCCGCCGGCGGCCCTCGCTGCGCAGGCGCGGCGCGCGGGCCCGCCCACCTGGCCGGCGGCGCGGCCATATTTAAAGGGCGGCGGGCGCGACGAGCCAATGGGCGGCGCGCGTGCAGGGGCGGCGCGTGGCGGCTCGAGGCCCCGGATGTGGCTGCAGCGGCCCCTCCTCCCCAGCGCTCCCCTCAGAGGCCCGGCCGCGCGCCCCTCCTTCGCTCGCTCGGCGCCCGCGCAGGCCCCTCGGGCAGCGGCGAGGAGGCGCCCCGGCGGCGGCGGCGGGGCGGAGGAGCGCAGGAGCGGGCGGCCAGGCGACCGCGCGGCGGCGGAGCGGCCCGCGGCCCGGCGCTCCCCAGCCGGCGCCATGAGCGGCTCGTCGGGCACCCCGTATCTGGGCAGCAAGATCAGCCTCATCTCCAAGGCGCAGATCCGCTACGAGGGCATCCTCTACACCATCGACACCGACAACTCCACCGTGGCGCTCGCCAAAGGTAGCGGCCGCGGCCCGCCCGCGCGCCCCCGGCCCAACCGCCCGCGCCCGCCGCCCGGGCCAACAACCCCACGCCGGACGCCCGGGCGTTGGGACCCCCGCCCATACCCCGCCCTGGGCGCCGGGGCCTGCTTCGGAACCCTCGCACCCTCACCCCGGACGCCCCGACTTGCGCGCCCGCCGGGTCCCCGCCGCGGGGCGCCCCCTCTGCGCCGCCCTCCTCCGGCGCGCCCCGCGGGCACAATGGTCTCCCTCGGCTCCCCGGCGGCGTTATTGTGCTCGGGTGCCCGGCCGGCGTTGGGGGAGGGGCGGACCCAGCCCCCGCGGCGGCGCCCCCCCTCCCCGGCGTAGCCCACCTCTGCAGATGCCGGCTGGCAGGGGCGGCCTCCCCCTCCTTTCTGCGGGATCCCTGCGCGGAGAGGCCAGGCCGGGTGGAGGGGCTGGGTGTCGCCGCGCGTCCTCGGAAGCCTTGGGGGAGGTGAGCAAGCGCGAAGCCGACTTGCTCTTCTGGAACCTATTAGGCGACTCGGGCTTGATCCTGAACAAATTCCGGGTCCTAACGGAGCCTCCTGCCAGAATGCGAGCATCAGTTGACAGCTCGATGTCCCCGCTTTATCCTCATTCGGACTCCCCGACTGCGGGGCTTTACCCTTTTGTTGCAAACCCCTGTGGGCACCGACGACCCGCCTGTGAAACTGAGGGGAAGAGGGCTCTTTTGTGACTCTAGAGAAGTCACAGAGAACCTCTGAGCTTGCCGAGGCAGTGGGTGGCCCAGACTTTCTTTGTCTTCATCCTCCAGATGATGGGGAGTGTACTTACCCTGCCTCGCTGAGAAGAGCGCCAGTGGGTTGGGTGGGGCCGGGTCTGGGTCTCGTGCTAGGCCCCTGGGGGTCCTTCAGATGCCTAGACAGGTGTGAAACGCTGCTGGGTCAGAGGGAGCCCCCGTCCTTAAAAGGGTGCAATCATTCAGATTGTGGGAATCTCTCAAAGCCCTGTGCTCAAACGCGGACAGACTCCTGGGTTGCTGCAGGAGATAGTTCAGCATTACAAGGTTATGTGCACACTTGTACCATTTGGTCCTTTACTGCGTTTGACATGAGATCCCAATTGGAAACTGAGGCCTGGAATGGGGGCCAGTGTTTAGTAGGTGTTGTGCTCAACCAGCTCTGCCCTGGGCACCTACTAAGGAGAACACCGTTGGTTGGGGGTCAACACCCCAAGAAGTCCCTTGGGTTCAGGACTTCCTTAGAGACACAGAAGCTAGTGTTGGGGGTCCAAATTCTGGGGGCCCTCCTACTCCCTTTGTTATTTTTGTAACAGTTTTCCCAAGCTTGTGGGTGGAAGGGTGAGAGGAACACTCTCAGCTTCTTAGATTGTCTCCCGAGGAAACCGCATCACAGGCGTGTGTGCAGTCAGACTTTGGTCTGGGAAGGCAGATGTGGAGAGGGAGGTTCTACCGAGAGCTCCGCGTGTGGGTTTGAGCGCACTTGGGAACGTGGGGCTTTGCGAGACCGTGGGTCCGTGAGTTTTTCCTTTTCATCTTTGTGACCTAGAACTTGTGGAGCGTCACCAGCTGGTGCCTTGTGGGTACTGTGTGCTGAAAGGTGGTGATTAACTAGTTGCTGAAATGTAGGACTTGGGTGCCGTGTTGGCGCTCAGGGCAGGGGCCGCGTGTCTTCTGGAAGGCTTGGGAGCTGCAGTGTCAAGAGAATTGATCCACAACCTAACACTTCTTTTTCTCAACTCCTAAGTGAGATCGTTTGGTACTGAAGACCGTCCCACAGATAGGCCTGCTCCCCCGAGAGAGGAAATTTATGAGTACATCATTTTCCGGGGAAGTGATATCAAAGATATTACTGTGTGTGAACCTCCCAAAGCCCAGCACACACTCCCTCAGGATCCTGCTATCGTGCAAGTAAGTGTGTCACTGTCCTTCCAGGGGGTACTGTTTTGAGAGATGCTGTTTTCCTTGTGTCATGGTTTGGCCAGAGTGGTCAACTTGAATAGTCTTCTAATGAAAAGGGGCTTGGGTTTTGTGGAGGCTGTTGATGTTGCGGCAGAAGGTATCGGCCTGTGCAGCTTGCAGTAGGTAATGTGCTGTACGCATGGCCCCGGGAGGCGGCCTGTAGGGGGTGGTGCTGGGTGGGGGGGTGTGGTGGTGTGTTCTGTGTAATGTGAAGGGGTGGATGCTTCGGGCATGGTGCTTGCCCTTAAGTTTCTGGTTGGAAAAGTTCGAGCCCTTCAAAGCCTGGGCGAGTGGCACGAGGATGACACACTAGCAGGGCAGCCGCGTCTGCTCACGCTGGCACTGGCAGACTCGCCGTCCCAGCGCCACCTCTGCAAGTCTGGTGTCTCACCCGCCTGCTGGGTTCTGACATATTTGGCCCAGGATTACCAGGGAGCCCAGGGTAATATTTTCTTGGCTTGTAAACTTAAATATTTGGTCTCTTTCTCTCTCTCTTCCCTCAATACAAAAAAATAAATAAATTTTAATATTTATTGGCTGTTGTGGGGTTCAGAGGGCACCAGCCTCTGGGACTGAGCCTACACCCTGGAAAGTAGGATCTGCAGGGTGGGCTCTGGGAGCACAAGAGAAGCCCCAGCCAGACTTCTGAAGGCTTGTGTGGGAGGTCCTCAGGGACTTCAGAAGAGGAAGGTACCTGAGCCAGGCCTGAGGAACAGAGAGGAAATAGCCAGGTGAACAGAGTGGGTGGAGGTCAGTCCCCAAACACACAGCAGTGCTCCCAAAGGCTGGGGTCCCCCCGGAGAGGAAATGGATGTCTGGGGAAGTGTGAGTCCTTTCCCAGCCACACTTCTGTGGTGGGTGTGGCAAATCAGGTGGCATTTTCCTCCTGTTACCTGATGGCAATGGAGAGCCATTTGAGGGTTTTGAGTTAGGAGAAATTAGGGTTAGAATTACGTGGACAGGTGGAGCTGGGAGTGAAGTGCTGTGGAACAGACAGCTTTTTGCCGTACTGGAAACTCAGGCCCCTGAGGATTGCTCCAGCATCTCTGGAATACAGGCTGTTAGCAGGGTGTCTGTTTCCCATCTGAACGAGCGCTCTAAATGCAGAAGTTCGGGGTGACAGGATGGCCGTGCGCCACTCTCACCGTGTGTCTCACTGTTCAGTCTTCCCTGGGCTCTGCCTCCGCCTCGCCCTTCCAGCCGCATGTGCCTTACAGCCCCTTCAGAGGGATGCCGCCCTATGGCCAGCTTGCAGCCAGCTCCCTGCTCAGCCAGCAGTACGCCGCCTCCTTAGGCCTAGGTGAGTAGCCTGTTTCTCCTTGGTAAACCACGCCTGTTTGTGACTGCCAGGAAGTGCGTGCCAGACCCTGAGGGTGGGGAAGGTGCTCTTGTCATGTTAAGCTCATAGACTGTATTTTACTGGACACTTAATAAATTGCCCAGTGCAACTTTAGCTTATAAGAATGCTTAGTAACTACTTCACTGAGAGTAAAAGAGGCAGCAACCTGAGTTTTGGAACAGATGAATCAAATCAAAATTCGTTTGAAATGTCAGTGTGGGTCTAGGTGGAAGTCCTGGTATATCTGCTTCAAAGAAGAAATAATTGAGATAGATATTTCATATATGTGTATGTATATCTACACATATATGAAATATATTACAGGTGATAGCACTGCGGGGCCTGGAGGCTAAAAGAGAAAAGATTACAGATAAGCTCTAGCTCTACACGTTTGTCAGCCCATCAGAAAGTTAAGTGTAACACCCACCTGTTATGTCCTTTCTTCTGCTGTAAGTGCCTTGCTCAAAAATTGTTTCAGCCGAGGTTAAGTAACCAGCCCCAGGTAAGGTCCTATTTTCAAGGTGTAATGTGAGATTCCACCTCGTCCTTGGCCGGGACATAGCTTTGCAGTTGTGTTCAGGGCACGGAGCTGGCAGGTGATCCGCCCATCCTTGCTCAGACTCCAGCATGAGGTGGCTGAGACAGTGAGCGCTGACTAGGCCTTAGACCAGTTCCTTGGGTCACGTGCTGCTACAAATCATGTTTGTCTTGATTGCTGTTCCCCGTGTGACAGGTGGCCTTCTCAGCTTGGCTCACTGTGTTTCTAAAATATGTTTGTGTGAGCACAGCCCTGTGAGAGGTTGCTTGGCTCTTTCCAAGCTTGCTAGACACAAGACAAGTATGTCCTGACTTATTTGTGTGCTTTCTTTTTTTGCTCTTTCTCCTTTCTCTTCTTTTAGAGAAGTTGGTAAGCCCTCCAGCCTCAGCCGCTGCTTCCAGCCCTAGCTCCTCTCCATCTCCACAGCCCGTTTCAGAGCTTGACTTGTCCTCAGAGCCTCAGCAGCCCACTGCCAAGGGTAACCGCAGTTGGGGAGAACTGCATGCTGTCTTGCAAGCCATCCCGAGAGCAAGGGGTAACCAGTAGTCAGAATGACAATAGCTGGAGCAGGTCGTTGCCAAGGGTAACCGCAGTTGGGGAGAACTGCACTCTGTCTTGCAAGCCATCCCAAGAGCAAGGGGTAACCAGCAGACAGAATGACAGTAGCTGGAGCAGGTCGTTGCCAAGCCTGGCGTTCAGTTGAGCTGCTTATTTGCTTTAACATACAGTCCCGATTTCTGATATACCACAGTTTTAAAGACGGGATTAGAAAGAATCAGCGAAGTGCTTTGTTCACTCTCCCTGGGTGCAGGGTCTGTTTTGACTTGTGCCACAGACTGCCTTGTGTGGGGAGACTTTACTGCTCACAGAAAGCCACGTACCTGGGGTTTTGCTGGGTCCTAAGCCTATTCTAGACGGTTGCGGTGGAACTCCCCAAGCACTTCACATGCCCATGTTGCTCTTTGATCTGTGTGAGACGTAGGTCTCCCTTTCAGGGAATTCAAAACTGGGGGCTTGGGTGACAGTCCCCAGCTGTTTGGCCAGGTGGGCAGTGTCAGCCTGGTGGCTGGCTTGCTATTGTGTCTCTGTGCTGGGGGTGGCGGCACCTCTGGGGTTTCCTGACAACTCTTCTCATTTACTGAGGAGTTCTTAAATTGACGTTGAGGACTCCTGTGCACGTCCATTTTATACATGGCACCAGGTGCTTTGCCACAAGCAGGGCCAGCACCATCACCCCGTCCTAGTCCAAGATAATGCCTGGGGCTTTCCTTGTGGCGTGCACCTGCTGTCAGTCTGTCATTTGCACGTGTTGCTTTCTGAATCCTACATGGACTCCAGTGTGTCTAAGTTAAAGAAGTAGTAGTACTTTTTCCCACTTAAAATGACACTCGATCCTTTCATTGTTCTTAGGACCATTTACATAAAACTGCTCACAGGGCAAGACTGTTTGTTTGTTTTAACGGGTTTAATTTTGTAAAAAGCAAACAAGCCCAAGATCCTTGTTCCATCCAGACACAGTAAGCAGGAAGTAGCTGAAGGCAGGCTTGTCTCTCAGGGACGGTCACACTAAGTGAGGTGGTAGACCGGAGAAGATGGTCCAGGTTAGTTCCTGTCAGAGGAGACGTAGATACCTGTACATGAAGCCATTCCCACCTGCTCTGAGGGATTCTCTTGATCTAATTACGAGGAGTTTGTCACCAGTAACTTTCCTAGTTTCTGTCCCACGTGCAAAGGTGAGGTACCCAGTCTTCGTCTGTGTTGAGCTGCTCCTCTAACAATAGTCACCCCATGGTCAGAGCTCATTTTCTCTGTCTCAGATCTCCGTCTGCCTCTACCCAGTCCCAAATTGCCCTGTTTGAAGAGTCCCCATGGGTCCTGAACTTGGCAGAGGAAAGGGAGGAGGCAGGCAAGTGGGCTGCACTCCTCTCTCTTCCCTCCTGGTTCCGAGGGCTCGGTGTCTGATCGTTCATCTCATGTGCTCAGGCCTGGGAGTGCCGTGTTTGGGCACAGCCTTACCAAGGGCTACCTGGGAATCCTTTGCTTCTTCATGATGAGTCTTTACTCTTGGGAGAATTGTGTGGGCTGTCACTTTCTCTGAAGTCAGCTCTTATAACTTCATCCTTTTTAGTTTTATTATGCCTTAGGCAAAAATGACAATGTTCTAGAATTTAACTTAAAAGTCTGATTATTACATTTTCTAGAAGATGCCAGGCTGGGCTGGTTCTTCTCTAGCGTGGACCAGAATGATTCTCAAATTCAGTCCTGAATTCAGTGTCTCAGGACTGAGCCCGTTTAGGGTTAGAGCTCACGTAGTTCTGGGAAAGCTGTCTCTAAACCACTGGGGAAGATGCCTGTTTATAGGCACAGTGGTTTTTCCCTTCCTCAGGGTTCCCTAACTCCGGCAGCTTGGGGTGCACAGAGATGAACAGGCCTGCTTTTGCTGCCTGGCTTAGCCTCAGAGGGAGTGGCCCAGTCTGGGGGAGCTTTGCTGGAGTTTGGTAGAATCTCTAGGCGGTTGCCCTCCTTTCCTTCCCGAAGTGCCAGCCAGAAGAGAAGTGGCTGGAGGTGTGAGACTACTTCTTTCTGTTTGTAAACCCTCCTTCCCTCCTCAACTCAGGAGCTGGTTTTCCATCCATCCCGGTTGGCAAGAGCCCCATGGTGGAACAGGCTGTCCAGACCGGTTCTGTTGATAACCTGAACGCCAAAAAGCTGCTGCCCGGCAAGGGTACCACAGGGACGCAGCTCAGTGCTCGCCAGGCCCAGCCAAGCAGCAAGACCACCAGCGGTACTTGAATATTTCTTCCCTAAAGTTTGCTCGATGTTCTAAAAATGACATACTACTTCCTGGTTTGTTTTTTTTTTTAATTAAAAAATACAGTGCTCCCATCCTGAACCCGACATGCTTTTGCAGGGCAGGCGCGTGCAGCAGCCTCTCGCGGTGCCGCCTCTTGCTGCATGCCCCGTGTGGTGGTGGTCCCCTGCTTCCGCAGCTGGGTTCTGGCTTCTGCGGGAGCTTCTCCTGACTCTTCCCTTTTGCGCCTTAGATATAGTCCAGCCGGCAGCTGTGCAAACTCAAGGGCAGGTGAATGACGAGAACAGAAGACCTCAGAGGAGGCGATCAGGTAACACCTGTTGCCACGTGACTTCCGGGGAGCCACATGTGATCAGATTGAGCTTTGCTTTCCCCCCTCCTGCCTGCATCTCTGGCGACAGTTTCAGGAGTGCTGGGGTGCGGTTGCTGCTTGTGTGCTCTGCCCCTGTGTCATTGTCTCTCACGCATGCCTGGAAACTGCTCGTGAAGTCAGCCAGAGAGCGTTAGGTCTGGGGCCTGCTTCAGCTGTGGCTGTCCTGTCTCCTCACAGGGAACAGGCGAACCAGGAATCGCTCCAGAGGGCAAAACCGTCCGACGAATGTCAAGGAAAACACAATCAAGTTTGAGGGCGACTTTGATTTTGAGAGTGCAAATGCTCAGTTCAACCGAGAGGAGCTTGACAAAGAATTTAAGAAGAAACTGAATTTTAAAGGTCTGACTCATGAAAATTATCATCCTCTGCAGAGTGTCCCTAGAGTGTGTTAGGAAGAGATGACTGGGGCCACCCGGGCAAGCCAAGTGGGTGGTGACCAGTCTGGAAAGCATGTCTCAAGGAAATCATGAGCTGAGTTGTTTGTAGGGGAGATGTGAGAGCAGTCACGGTGGGCTAAGTGTGGACTGCACTCCCCAAGGGCAGAGTGAGACAACGGTTAGAAGTTAGGAGAGCTTTGCACTTAGCATAGCATGCTCAGGTGGAGGTCGTGCTGGAGGACGGCAGCCGAGTGGCCCTGCGTGGGAGCGAGTGTGGTTCCTTCTCCTGCACTTACTGTGATCTGCTTCTCTTTGTAGATGACAAAGCTGAGAAGGGGGAAGAGAAGGACCCAGCTGTGGTGACCCAGAATGATGAAACTCCTGCTGAGGAGGACCTTCTGGGGCCCAACTGCTACTACGACAAATCCAAGTCGTTCTTCGACAACATCTCTTCTGAACTCAAGACCAGGTGAGAACCTGATTACACTGCTGGGAAAATAGTCATTCTGCAAGTCTCAAAAGGACAGAACTGACATGCTCTAACCTGGAATCCTAAGCTCAGGGCACATGTTTTAGGATCCTGCTCACACTTGTGCATGGTAGATACATGAGTGCCAGTCGGCACCTGCCTGGAGCCGGCAGTAGGTTGCATCAAAGGAAGCCGTTGCCGGTCACTTGACTCGAGGGTCTGACTGAGCTTGAGCCTGTTTCCTCCTGGCTTTGCTGCCCCATCCCCACTAAGGCTGGTGGCACCACTCCTGGTAGGCTCCAGGTTAGCACTGCTTCTCCTCACCTTGGCCTGATTGCTGGTCCTGCTGCCCCGGGGGCCTGAGGACCTTGCTACCTGAGCCAGTGGCTGAAGCATTCTCCTGTGGCTTTCTCCACTCAATTGTTCAAGGCTGGGGATCATTTCATGTGTCTTATTGTAGCACCTAATAGCTGGTCCTCAGATGCTGCCTCCATGAACAACCTGGACAGTAAGTGAAGTCTAGGGAACGGGCATGGTATGGAAGCTCAGGCCGTTTGTCCTGCAGGTTGAGCACCAGACACACCACAGGGCAGGGAGGACACAGCAGAAAACAACTGGGCGATCCCCAGCCCACGTTCTTCCTGGGAGAAAATAAACAAAATACAAGATATCTGTGTGTTGAGGATGCCAGCAGTGCAGGAGTGGGCGCGCTGTGGGTGTCACAGTGCATGGTCAGGTCGCACAGACGAGGCAGGTGTGTGAGGAGTGAGAAGCTTCTCCAGGTGGGGCCACAGCCTGCCACGTGGCTAGAGCTGAGCTTGGCTGGCAGAATGGTTTCTGTTGGTATTTGTAGGTCATGCTAATGAGTTTGGCTTTTGTTCTGGGCACCGCAGAAGCCATGGGTTTTGAGCTGGGGAGTGGTGCAGTCTGCCATGTTACGGCATCCTTGGTGAGGGCGGGCTGAAGGTGGGCCAGCCTAGAAGCCGGATGATCTGTTAGGAGGCCAGTGTGGCGGTGCAGGTGTCTCGGGATAGAGTGAGTGACGGTGGTGGCAGAGGGAAGGAGGGGAGCGTGACTGTTTTGAAGGTGGTGCTAACAGGATTGGCTGATAGCTATGAGGAGTTCAGAGTGACTCGCAAGTGTTCTGGCCCGGGCAGCTGAAGGATGAGGTTGCTATGTCTTTAAACATGGAAGCCTGCGAGAGCAGCAGGTTTCCGGCTGAAGCGCAGGACCTGGGGACGGGTGTGCTGCCCTGGAGCTGCGGCCCGTGGGGGTGGGAGTGCTGGGCGGGGCTCAGCACAGGAGATGCTGGAGCTCGTCACGGCCTGCAGCACATCTGGACGGTACAAGTGTTGGTGCTGTGTCCCGTGTCCCCAGCCCCTAGGCAGAGGCGTCACATTCTCGGGAATGTCCCTGTGACCAGCCCACTCCTGATCAAGCAGGGCCCCTGGGCCTCTGCAGTGTTCCTTCCTGTATCCAGTGGCAGTGGGGGCTGCTTTAGTAGCTGACTGGTAGCAGCTGCTCACCTTTGGTGGCAGAGGTGTGAGTTTCCAACCGAGCAGCCCAGTCCACAGTGAGGAACTGAGACGTGGCCGGGAGCACCTGCACTGTGCGGTCTCAGGCTCCGGTGCTGATGGGGCCCCCCCTCCCCATAATGGCTCTAGTAACGCCTGTGCTTCCTTCCCTGGGCAATGCCGAGACGAAGCCTGGCTCGGGAACCTGAGAGTAGGTGCCTGCTGCAATCGGAATTTCATCTGGGGTTTAGTTCCAGGCGGACGACGTGGGCTGAAGAGAGGAAGCTCAACACGGAGACCTTCGGGGTGTCGGGGAGGTTTCTGCGTGGCCGCAGTTCCCGAGGTGGATTCCGAGGAGGCAGGGGCAACGGTGCCACCCGCCGCAACCCTACTTCCCACAGAGCTGGGACTGGCAGGGTGTGAGGACGCAGCCGAAGGTGAGCAGGGGAAGCTTCTGGGTGCTTTGGTGGGAGGGTGCAGGGACAGGTGTGCCCAGGTGGAGTGTAGGGGCAGGGAGCAGGCTGGCTCCGCCTCCCGGTGAGGAGAGGCCCAGGGTGTCCAGGAATCACCTGGGGGCTCTTAGGCCCCAACGCAGCCAACTATGCTGACTCCTTCGGGACAGGACCTGGGCCAGCGTCCCATGGGTGAGATTCCAGGTGTGGGAGGGTGAGGCCACAGTGGGAGTTCGTGGGCCAGCTGCTTGCTACTCGACTACAGTGACTGAGAGCCTGCTGCAAAGCCAATGTCTCTGTCCCAGCCCAGCCCGGCCCTGCCCTGAATTGGAGTCTGCACTTTTAACAAGGTCCTAGGTGACTGTGCACCTTGGGTCTGGGCCTGGCATCCCACGTTGGTGCCTGGTGCTGACTCACCCCCAGCCAGGTGGGACCTGCAGGGTTAGGGCGTCTTGCCGCCAGCCAGCCACCTGTGTCCCCAGCGTGTTGTACAACTATGGTACTTAGCGTGAGCTGTGGGAGGCAAGTGGGAAGCCTGGCCAGGCTCTGGGAGGATGGGAGGGGGCTTGAGCGTCACCTGCTCTGCAGGCAGCAGTGCCTGGCTCGCCTGGTTGGCTGCTTGACAAGGCTCTCGAGTGCATTCACTGCCCATCTCTTCCCACAGGCCCCTGCTCCAGTGGCACAGAAACGCCGCGTGTGTATCAGGACACAAGGAAAACACAGCACTTATGGGGAGAAGTGGGTCACTTTGTTTACGGAGTTTGGGAAATTCCCATCCTGCTACATATGTTTTGGACTTAACTGAACTTGGTCTAAGTTAGAACCACTTGTTTTGGGGAAGTATTCATGGGTGACCTCTTTGAGGTGTCTTGACCTGTGTTTCCTGTTTAGTTGTGCGTAGCCTAAGTCTAAAGTCTTGGTATTTTGCAGAAAGGTTTCTATAGCGAAAGCTTGGTCCTCACTTTATTATTATTATTTTTTTAATGACAGCTTCGACTTTTAAAGTGGAACCAAATCTCAGTTTGGCAAATGTGGCAGCCGAGGGCATCTCTGTAACCTAGCTGGCTCTGGTGCTGCTGGCGTGGCACCCCCACTGCCGAGGATAGGGTCTCAGGAGCAGGCAGGACCAGCACAGGGTGGTGTGGGGCGGGTGGGCCGAGGGCAGGGAAGGGGTGTCCCATGGATCATGTTGTATAAGCAAACCAGCCTACCCTGACATGTCAAGAGTGGTGCCGTCCAGGGCGGGGGCTGGAAGGACTCAGCACAGTGGGAGGGACCCTGACATTAGGTGTGGAGCTGTCACAGGGAGCCCAGCCTGCGTAGGCATCAAGGTGGGTCAAAGCCCAGGACAAGCCCCCATGGCATCCCATGGCCCTTCTGGCCTGGGCCAGCCGGTCGGTGTTGGACTCTGGCCGAGCACTTGGGTGTTTTCGTCCACTTGGAAATGAGCCAGTCTTTTTCGCAAGGTCAGTTGACCAAGAGCATATTTCCCTCCATTGTAAATAGTTGTGTTTTTGTTTTAAAGGCAGGTGGTGGGAGGGTGGGGGCTATAAATTTGCTGCATGAGTGACTAGGTCAGAACCTTAGTGTAAGCATGCGTCCTTCTGACTGACAGGGCATTTTGTTGAAAATAAGCACCTTGGTAACTAAGACCCCTTTAATAGCTATAAAGGCTTTAGTTCTGTATTGATTAAGTTACTGTAAAAGCTTGGGTTTATTTTTGTAGAACTTAATGGCTAAGAATTAGAACACAGCAGTGGGGCTGCTCTGTTGGAGTAATGCAAATTGTAATTATAAATAAACACACAAACCTTTAGAATGTTCTTCTCTGATGCTCTAAGAGTCCTATTGACTCTGCTGCCTGAATCACCTCTGCGTCACATCCAGGTCTGGAGCACGCTTGCGCCAGTAGGATTTGGGAGGGCTTGGGTCCTGTCTGGCACTTGAAGTGTGGGGAGACAGGCCTGGGTCCTCACCATCTGCTGCCCTGGGATGGGGTCTCCATGGTCCACAAACTGAATGGAAACTAGTCAGAAGACCAGTCCACAGCCAGGCCTGTTCCTAAGCGGCCCCTCCGCCACCCTCAGTGCAGCTTCCAAGCTCCCTGGGAGCATTCATATTCTCAGGCCCCTGAAAATCCACTATCGGCTGCCTCCTGGGACCACCGAAAAGCAGAGACTTGGCTTGTTTTAGGCTAAAGATATCTCTTGCACCGTAGGGGGTTTCCAGGTAACGTTAAAAGCAGTCTCAGAGGACTGGAGGCGCGTCTAGTCAGCCTCCGCAGCAGAGACCAGCAGCAGGCAGCCTGTCTTTCTTTTGGGCAACTGATATCCTTGGCCAGTAAAAATAAATCTTCCTTGGTATTCATGCTCAGTGCAGGTAGCCACAGCCCTGACCCTCGTTAGTTAAGTGACGTAGCAGTTAACTAAACAGGCATTGCCTGCTAGAGGAGCTAAATGTCAGGTCATAGTTTACCACCTGTCAGTTGCGACTAACCTTGCTGTTTAAAAATTTTTTTTTGAGACAGAGTCTTGCTCTGTCACTAAGGCTATAGTGCAGCGGCAACATCATAGCTCACTGCAGCCTCAAACAATCCTCTTGCCTCAGCCTCCCAGGTAGCTGGGACTGCGGGCATGTGCCACCACACCTGCTAATTTTTCTTTTTTTTGGTAGAGATGGGGTCTCGCTCTTGTTCAGGCTGGTGTGGTCTTTAACTCAGTCTCAAGTAATCCTCCTACCTCAGCCTCCCAAAGTGCTAGGATTACAGGTGGGAGCCACCACACTGATACTGTTAAAATTTCAAAGCAACAATAGTTTTGATAATTATACATTTTATGCTGAGCTTAAAATATATCTGGGCCCCTTTGCCCCTTTTAGAAGATATATACCAAAAATGCAAGAGGGGCTATCAGCTGAAGCAGGCGGCACAGCAGTGCAGCGGGACAGGCTACCCGAGGAACCAGCAGGCCCTCTGAGCGTCACCCTCAGCTCAAGGGAAGTGAAAGAGCCCGACTTAAACTGCCGCTGTGCTGGAAGCCAAAAGGGTATCTTTTGGGCCAAAAAGCGTGGGTGGGGGTGGGTAGGAAATAGCCAGAACCAGAGTCTTAAGGTAGAAAACGTGACAAACATTAAAGACATGATCTATTGAAACCAGAAATATAAAACTACTTTTGAACATTGCTGCTCTGCAGAATTTCTAGCGGAAGACTCAAACTTAGCGCTGCTTGTGTCCTCTGACATCACGCCTCAACTGGGGACTTAAACAAAGGCTTAAAAGCAAATGGAAAGTCATTCTGTCTCCTGAATGCCAGTTCCTTCACAGCACCCAAAGGAGTTCTGACCCTTCAAGGGGGAACCCCCAGCTCCAATAACGGCCATGTCGTCTTAGAACCTGGCCACGAGGAGCTGCAGGGGAAGCTCAGATACAGAAACCAAGTGGGAAAGACCCCACTTTCTAAAGAACTATTGTGTTACACCTAAAGATACACATTCTCTTAAAAAGGTTAAAAAATATGGAAGTTTATTGTAGGACACTCAGACAGTATGAATAAGTGATGAATGGAATGGAAATGCCTACACATCATTGAGACTCAACCATGATTTGAATTTAAAAATTATTACAAAGAAATCTGATTTCATCATGATGCTTTCTTTTGTTTCTTCTTCTCGTTTTCTTCTTTTTCTTTTTCAATTTCAGCAACATACTTCTCAATTTCTTCAGGATTTAAAATCTACCAAAAAAAAAAAGGTGTTTACAGTTAGCCCGCCAGCCACACAAGGTGCGGAGGCACGAGCGCCTTCCTGTGGTGAGGGCCGCTGGCGTGGGCGTGGCACAGCCACTGGTACAGCCTCTGGAGAGACGCCAGGGAAGACCAGGCGGTGTCTGCCTGACCCAGGCGAGTACTGAGAGCAGCGGCAGACCTCCAGTTGTTGGCAACCGTTGAGTGTGCCAAGACGACAGCAAATGCTATCTTTAACCAGATGGGAAAACAGAAATGACTCCTTTTAGACATCAGTGGGGAGCCTTGGAAAGACACTTTCCTCGTGTTAAAATCACAGAATGGCCCCATGACATTTTCTTCCAAACAGGTACTACCTGGCCCTGAGCATGGAAAAACATCCATAGGTAAAGAAAGCAGACGCACTGGGTGATTGATTACCTTGAGAGGTTGATCTCTCCTCATGACAGCAAGTTCTATGTTTTTGCCACCTGACTGAACCACCTTGAAGGGGAAAAAGAAGCATTAGACACCTCCACCCACTCAAGACCAAAGCAGCTCTTGCGAGTCCCTTAAATAAGGTGTGTACCCAAACCCAGCACTGCCACGAGGAGGGAGGGCTCAGCACCCAAAGCCTCTGTCCTAACTGCAGTTCCACTTGTGAAGCGCCATCGGGCTGCCCCCTGGGACTCTTCTGGGGGCTCTTCTCTCTCTGGCACGGCGGCTGTGCTCGTGGCCCTCTCCTCCACACACGTGGCTACTACCATGACCCCACGCCTGCACGCCGCCTTCTGGCTACCCCACCCCAGCCTCGTTGGCTTCAAACTTGCCAGCACTTCCAAGGCCTTCATGAGGCCCGAGACTTCACAGCCCCAACCACCATCCCCATCTTTTCTCTCCATTTCGTGGCTCAAGCCCGGCACGTAGCTAACTCCAGCATCAGGCGCTACTGTCGCGCCCACCTGCCTTGTCACTTACCCATCAGTCACCACCCGTGTGGTGCCTTTACCGCCTTGTGAACATGAAAGTGCACCCACCTCCAGGAGCGCCTTGATCACCAGCTTAATGGTCAGATCATCGGTTTCAATGGCTTCGTCAGTATAGTTCTTCTCCAGGAACTCACGCACTGACTTGGCACCCCGGCCTATGGCATTGGCCTGAAACAGACACTCGTGTTCTCGTGTGGCACAGGGTGCGGCCACCCAGAGCCAGTCCGAGAACGTGGCCTGCCCGTGGGCTGGCCAGCCTCTGCCTGCCTCCTGTTGCCCAGGCCCTAGCCCCCCAGCTTCCTTTGCAAAGAAGCATTTAGAATTAGTGACGATTCTTATCAAGAATGAGATTATACTTTTTATTTCATCATCAAGACATGTAAGATTTTGGTTTGTATCTTTACACTTTGCTGCCCTTTGATTTTTCTCTCAAATGGCAATGTTTAATGGTTTCTTTGCTCTACCGTCAGACGTGTCATGGAGCAGACACGTGCACGGAGGACCAGGTTAATTTGATCTGTTGCTTGTGTACTGATGCGGGCCCTACAGCAGGAGGCCCAGAACCTCTCCACGGCCTCTCAAGCCCTCTTTCTAGTAAGACCGCCTAAAGCTCCTTTGTTTCCTCACGACTCACCTTCCAGGCATGGTATGTGCCAGAGGGGTCAGTCTGATAGAGTCTGGGGGTTCCATCAAAGTCGAAACCCACAATGAGGGCTGAGATACCAAACGGCCTGCGCCCATTGCTCTGTGTATAACGCTGGCAGGAAAAGAAAAGATCCGTGCTATCAACCGCAAGAAAATACATGTAATAGAACCGTACTTAGCAAAGGTACAAAAATATTTTAAATCGCTGAGCCCACTCCCAGGTTATTAGCAATTCGAATGATAAATAAAATTAGCCAATAGCTTTCAATACCCTTTTCCTTTCTGCACTTTCACGCCTACGAGACCTGCCTAGAATTGCACCATGAAGCACACCTAGGCCACTGGAAATTATTCTGACAGACAGACGTTGTTCTGGTGACACGCTGGTTTTAAAGATGAATGGCATTTCACCACAGAGCGTGGGTGGCTGTCAGCCCCCTCCAGACTGCTTGGTGAGTGACTGGACATTTAGAATGGCAAGACAAGAACTATCGTCTCCCTCCCAACACAAGAATTTAGACCGGCCCATATCAGGCAATGAGAATAGAACAGTGCACTGAAACTGATGCACTTGATCAAGCCACACGTGTACAAGAGCAGGGCATGCCATGGAATGAATGCAGTTCCCAAGTCCCCTAAGGTGACAGACGATGCAAATATTCACATGAAGTAATGTAGTAGGACGCTTTTCATGACAAAGCAGTGACCGCTGCACAGCCAGAGTGAGCACGTAGCTGGGCAGGCCCCCACCTGCTTCAGGCTGGCAATGTAGCGGGTGATGTACTCCACGGTGACCGGGTCCTCCACCGTCAAGCGGTGGCTCTGGCACTCCACCCGGGCCCTGTTGATGACTATCCTCGCGTCAGCAGTAAGGCCTGCAACACAAGCAGAGGCTTCTGCTGGAGCCACACCTCACAGCCCTGACCAGGGACAGCATTAACCTTTGGCAGATTCCAAAACACTCCTTTGAACCCTGGCACAGGTTACCGTGAGTGCCGACGGTGGAACCAGTCAGCCTCGGGAACTTCTCTGAGCAAACTGGGTACCGATGCTCCTTGACTTAACAATAGGGTTACGACCCAATAAGCCCATTGTTAAGCTGAAAATACAATCAACTGAAAATGCACTTAATACCCCTGATAAACCCATATTTTTGACAGCATAAAGTAAAAAAATTGCAGGTCAAACCATCCTCAGTCAGGGACCATCTATGTATGGAGAACTGTGCATCGGACCATGTTTAAATACAGTAGCCAGGTCTTCTTGGGAAGCGTACGCATTAAATCAATCCCTAATTTTGCTTATGTCAACTGAGATCTTCCTAGCTTGGATGTGCTGAGGGAAGAAATGAGTGAGACCACGCAGTGCTGAGAATGTTCAAGGCCTGGCCTGCGTTCCATGAATGCCGCTCTGGCTGCTGCTGGGAGGGCAGGACACGCCACAGGCACCAAATTAGCTCTAGAA
Source organism: Avahi laniger (assembly GCA_963575035.1). Lineage (NCBI taxonomy): Eukaryota > Metazoa > Chordata > Mammalia > Primates > Indriidae > Avahi > Avahi laniger. Next base: position 52,851 of record CAUYSK010097802.1, on the reverse strand, counting down.
AGTCTTATGTTTCTCTAGATCTTAACTGACAATACAGAAAAATCACGGTGGCAAGGACAGCACCGTGGCCAGGAAGAGTTTTCATTCATTTAGCCATTTGTGTTTCAAGGAAACCATGGCCAACCCTGTTCTTAAAGTCCAAATCCATTTCTTTCTGTTTTTTTGAGACAGAGTCTCACTCTGTTGCCCTGGCTAGAGTGTCGTGGCGTCAGCCTAGCTCACAGCAACCTCAAACTTCTGGGCTCAAGCGATCCTCCTGCCTCAGCCTCCTGAGTAGCTGAGACTACAGGCATGCGCCACCATGCCCTGCTAATTTTTTTCTATACGTTTTTAGCTGTCCAGCTAATTTCTTTCTATTTTTTTTTAGTGGAGACGGGGTCTCGCTCTTGCTCAGGCTGGTCTCGAACTCCTAAGCTCAAGTGATCCTCCCGCCTCGGCCTCCTAGAGTGCTGGGATTACAGGGTGAGCCTCCGTGCCCGGCCCAAATCCATTTCTTTCAAGTGCTTTTTGTTTATCCAGTTTCCATGCCTCACATAGCCCACCCACCCCAGGTCATATGGAAGCTCTGTTCTTGGAGACTCCAGAGAATAAGGCACTGTCCCGACACGTACCTGCGAAGGCCATGCAGACGTTGTCATCCAGAGCACAGATCTTCCGCACCGTTCTTTCATCCTGCAGTTTGGCCACCGACTTCTTTTCCACACCAAGAACAACAATGTCTCTTCCTCGAACGCCAACCTTCAACAAAGATCCACACACCACCCGAGAAAGTGACACGAGGGTCTGTGCCAGGCTCGGAGCACCAGCAGCAGGTGTGCACTTGGGGCCTGGGCAGACACAGTGGGCAGCAGCCCCGAGGGAAGCTGTACTCTCCCACACCCCTTCCTGCTCCACTTGCCTGTCACAGGTTGGCGCCACCCCAGCAAGCCACTCTGGGTAGAGCCAACACAGGTATTGACCTAGGTGCCAATCCTGTGCCTTTGAACGGCTGATATGTAGTCTTAGTTACCACACAGTCAGTAACCACCGCATCACCAGTGTGTGTCACTGCAGCCCCACTAATCACAGTCCTATGCAAAGCCTCGAAGCCCGAGACTTCACGGTTAAGTCCAATGTCCTCAGGCCAGGGTTTCTGTGGTTTGAAGTTACATGAAGGTCCACTCTGCTCTTGCACTGTGGCAAATTAAAGTGCGCCACTGTGAGGAGGGCCTGATGTGCTCTCAGTGGACAACCGTGTCAATTGTTACAGGAAGGTCAACGGCTCCATTTACAGCTGACGCTGTAGAGAGGGACAGAGCTGTTACCAAAAGTGTGGACAGTCACTGACAGTTAACCTTAAGCAGAAACAAAAGTAACAGCCCCTCCTGGTTTAGAGCCGTGGTCCCCAACCCCCAGGCACGGACCTGTACCAGCAGACCTGGAAGGAGGCGAGCAGCAGGCCAGCGAGTGAAGCTTCAGCTGTATCTACAGCCGCTCCCCATCACTCGCATCACCTGAGCTCCGCCTCCTGTCAGATCAGCAGTAGCGTTAGATTCTCATAGGAGTGAACCCCACTGTAAACTGCACACGCGAGGGGTCTAGGTTGCCGCTCCTTATGCCTGATGATCTGAGGTGGAGCTGGGGTGGTGATGCTAGTGCTGCAGAGCAGTTGCAAATACAGATCATCATTAGCAGAGAGAGGTTTGACTGCGCAATAAATGTAATGCGCTTGAATCATCCCCAAACCACCCCCATCCATGGAAAAATTGTCTTCCATGAAACTGGTCCCTAATGAGGTTGGGGACCACTGGTTTAGAGCAAGGCTTCCCACCCTCAGCAGTATAAGCAGCTGGGCCAGCTCATTCTTCCATGTGGCTGCTGTCCTGACCACGGTGGGCTATTAGGCAGCACCCCCACCTCTACCCCCTACACACCAGGAGCTCATCTGCCAGGTGTCCACATATCGCCAGTGCCCCTGGGGAGGCAAAAGCGCCTCTGGCTGAAAAGCACTGGTCTGGAGTAGGCTTCCATTCTCAGGGAGCTTTCTCACGCACTGACGCAGGTGACATTCAGACTGACCCCAGGGGCCAGAAAAGCTAGATGGGTGCAGCGAAGCCAGCTATAGCTGGCTGGCCTGGGTGGTAGCACTGAGGGGCTGGGAGTGTCGGCGACTCCTCTTCCAGTGCTCTTTAAGCTTAGTTAGGTCACCACATAGATTTTGGGCCTTAATTTCAAAGCAAAGATTCTGGAAATAGAAACAGTCCAAGATTTACAGAACTGTGTGTGCTTTTTTCTCTTTGCCCACTCAAACCTCTTAAGTACTACGTGTTAAAAACTGTATTATATAGCTTGACCAATAACACAGACAGATGTCTTTTCGATATCATAAATTTAAATTTCAAACGGTGTTGCGAAGGTCGCCCTAGTCAAAATGAGAGGTACAACCTCAGACAAGGGCTGACCATGGGTAGCTCATGCTCAGCTCATGGTGGGGGGGGCTCCTTCCAGCTGAGCAGTCAGACCAGCGGCAGCTTGTCATCAGCTCAAGGCCAACTCTTTGTTTTCAAAGGCCACCTAGGCCCAGTGGACAGCTGCTTTCCCTGGGGTGGGGGGAAGTCTCCCTAACTGGGCGCGTCTGGGCGTCCCCCGAGTGGCTGGCTGGCTTGCGTAACATTCCCCAGGCGAGCGCGCTCCCCTGGCTCCGCTCCGGATGTGCACCGGCACAGCCCGCACCCGGACCCGGGTCTTGCGCCACGCAAAGGTGACCCACCAAGATGGCCGTCACCACGGCCACCTGCTCGCCCGCCCGGGAGCACCTCGCTACGAGATGCTGAGAAGAGAAAGCAGGCGCTTAGGAGTTCACGGTTCACACGCCAAATTCTGTTTTTCAAAGCACCTGTCAAAAATCAATACCAAGGTAGCTACCAAAATCAAGGTACAATCCACTGAGAGCAAGCTCCGACTGTGCTGTCTGGACCTGCTCTTCCTTGAGCTCCCTTTCCTATCTCGCTAGCGACACCGACGTCGTTCCTCCCGTGTCCCCAGGGCCACCGCGCTAGTTCTGAAGGCCCATTGCACACCAAGCAGCGCCGTCAGCACAGCGGCAGCCGGGGCTCCCCGGCCCGGCCCTCTCCCTGTAACCCTCTGTTCCGAAAGCCCGCCCGGGCCCCCTAGCTCCCCGGTCCCCCAGCGCTCTCCCCGGGCTCTCCGCGGCCCCCCAGGACTCCCCGGCAGCGTCCTCCCGGGCCCTCCAGCGCCCTGCGGCGCCCCGAGCCCCACTTCCGCCCGCAACCCCGGCCGCGCGCAGGCCCCAGCCTGGCCCGGGCGCCTCACCGCGGTCGAGCCCTTCTTGACGGCCTCCTGCGCGTACTCCACTTGGAAGAGATGGCCGTCGGGCGAGAAGACGGTGATGGCGCGGTCGTAGCTCATGCCGGCGGGCGGGAGCGGCGCGGCAAGGCAGGGACGCTGTCGCCGCCGCCGCCGCCTCAAAAGAGCACACTCACGGCCGACGCGCCCGCGCTCCCGGCGCCCCCTGCGCGGATGGCGTCAGCGGCGACGGCGGCGCCGGGCGGACGTGCCGAAGCGCGCGGGGCGGGGCCGGGCCACACCACCGCCAGCCAGCTCGGGGGGCGGCGCGATAGCGGCGGGCCGGGTTTGGAGCGCCGGACGGCCGCCCGGAGGCGCGGCGCGGGGCTGGGCGGCGGGAGGCGGGCCGGAGCGGGGCGGCGGCTCGGCGAGCCCGGGAGCGCGACGGCGACAGCGGGGCGGGCGAGCCCACGGCGCGGCGTCCCCCACGCGCTCCTCCACCCCCCGCAACTGCGGAGAATGGGCACCGCGGGCTGCCGAGCGCAGCCGGAGAGCGCACCCCGGTGACTCCGGGCTGAGCCCCGCGTCGCCAGCATGTCGGTGGCCTTCGCGACCGCCCGGCCGAGAGGCAAAGGGGAGGTCACGCAGCAAACCATCCAGAAGGTGGGCCGGGCCCCGGGGGCGGCCGGGCGGGCGCGCGCGGGACCGAGGCGCGGGCGGCCGGCGGGCGCGGGGCGCGAACAAAGCCGGGGTGAAGCCGAGCGGCCGCTGGCCCCAGCGGCGGCCCCGCACTGGTCCCGCGCCCGCCCGCCCAGCCATGCCCGGGCGCTCCCTGGAGAGTTGCGCCAATCGCAGCGAGCGCGCGTGCCGGGCACGACCGGGCGCACTGGGAACCCGCCGCTCCTCGGGGGCCGGGCGTGGGGCGAGGCGGGGCGCGCTCCGCTGCCGGCCTCGCTGGCGAAGGTGGCGGCGCAGCGCGGCGAGGGGCGCGGGCTGGCCTCGGGCGCGGGGACGGCGGGGACTGGGTCCGGGTCGCGCCGCGCCCGCCGCCCTCGTGAGAGGCTCCCAGGCACAAAGGGGCCGCCCGGGCGCGCGAGTGCCAGCCTCAGCCCGGCCCCAGTCGCCGACGGAGCGTGGAAGGCGGGCGACCTGCTGGTCAGCGCGCCGGTGCCGTGCGATGCCACGGCCTCCGCCTGCCTGAGGCCGCACACTCGCGCGTCCTGGCTGCGAGCGCGGCCTTGCGGCTTTCCGCAGACAACGTTACCTTAAGCAAAGACTTAAGTTTTGAAACGGAGACTTTTCGTTTTGTACTGTTTTTCTTTAGAAGGCAAATTCAGGAGAAAATCGGTGTAGCCATTCCCGTGTGAGTTTTCTCGACGTCTTTGGTAGCTACGTGGATTTTTCTGGAAACTGTCTTCACCCTGGCTGGATCCTGGGATCGACCGCAGTATTTTCGGTTCCTCGGAGCTTCTTATGTCCCTGAGGGGATTCGCCTCGATGACCCAGGTCCTTACGCCTGGATAGTGTGCCCGTCTCTGGCGGTTGTCCTGAGTCTGTCCCCTATTTTGAGACTGCCCTTGCTATCGGCAGCTTTAGAAATTTAATGATTTTACCAAATGAGCCCCGCTAAGCTCGTACAGGAAAGAGATTATTTGAGAAACAACGGAAATACAGATTTAAAAGTGTGGCATTTTTCATTTACTTAGTAAACACTTATGTTGTGCTTACTGTATTCCAGGCACTGTTCTAAGGGCTTTACAAATCCTAACTCATTTAGTTCTTCATGGAGATTACCGTCATCCCATTTTATAGCTAAGGAAACTGAGGCATAGGGAGGCTACATGCCTTGCTGGCAAGCACTGGAGCCAGGAGTCAAACCCGGACAGTCAGACCAGAACTTGCTCCATTCCTGCCCTTTATCTGGAAACATTGGCTGCGTGGGAGGTCACACACTAGGTTCAGTGGCACACGGTGGCAATTCACAGTATCTCCTGGCACCCTAGTTTTTGGAGCTTAGCAGTCGCGGTTCCTGAGGCCACCTCTGGCTTCCACCTTCATCCAGTTATTTGCACTTGGCACCCCCTCCTCATTAATGCTCTCCACATTCTCCAAGCAAAAATGTGTGTTGGAGTGCTGTCCTAGACGTCAGATCAGAAAGGAGACCCACCTTGGACTGTGTGCCTCTGGGGTCAGAAAGTCGGCGCCCAGCATTGAGAATGGGTCTTCAGTTTGGGCTGCCAGCTGACTTGACCTGGTAGGGCAGGCAGTTCATATACTGGCCTTGGCGTTTTGACAGTGAATATATGCACCCAGGGGTCTGTTACTAGAAATCTGAGAAGGGTGTGAGAGGTACGTATTCTATGCTTAAAACACAGTGTGTGCTAATAGGCTCGTGCTGAGCATTGAGAAAAGCCAGGGGCTCCTCAGATTCTTGCTTGGTAGTGAAGAAGAAGGAAGTATACAGCTTGTCCTTAGAGCGTATCTGTGGATAGGATTCTGCCAGATCAACTCCTACTCAACCTTCAAAGCCCCACTCAAATGTCCCCTCCCTCATGCTTCCATCGCAATCATACGGCCAGCGTAGCACTTTGATGCATTGCTTGGGCTCCCGAGTTAGGATGTGGCCAACTTATTCTTTGCTGATCCCCAGCCTGGCACGATGCCCAGGCACAGTTCGTGCTCAGTAGGTACTGGAACATCTGTGATACTGGTGCTATAGTGGAAGTGTTTGGGACAAGCAGATATATTAGTGTCCTGTGACCACCCTAACAAATGACTACAACCCAGGTGGCTTAAAACAACATATATTCTCTCCCCGTTTTGGAGGCCAGGAGTCCAAAATCAAGGTGTCAGTAGTAGGCTGGTTCTTTCTTGAGGCTCCAAGGGGGAAGGTCTGTCCCAGCGTTTCCTCTTAGCTTCTGGTGGCTGCCGGCAGCCCTTGGTTGCCCGTGGCCCGTGGCCGTGTTGCTTCAGTATCTGCTTTCTTCCTCTGTCCAGTGGGACCTCACCTTTACTTGATGACTTTTGCAAATAGCCTGTTTCCAAATAAGGTCACCTTCAGGGGTGGGGGATTAGAATACAACAGTGGGCGTGTGGCAGAGGGTAGCCCAGAGAGGGAGAACCATGAACCAGAGGTAACGGGTCAGGAAGCTTAGGGGGTCATGGATGGTCCTGAGCATGGCCTGCAGGGGTGGGGGCACCCAAAGAGAAAGGGCAAGTAGGATGTGCTCTGCGGAGGCCTAGCCGTGGTGACCAGGCAGTGGTATGTGGGCAAGACACCGAACCACACTGCGGTGAGAACCACAGGGCACGTGACTGTGCCAGGGACCCTGGGGTAGGGCTGGGCTGTGTCCCACAGGCTCCAGTCGCTCCTGAGCCTGGCTGGCTGGAGGACCAAGCCTGCACTGCTCTCCACTGGTGGCGGTGGGGTTGTGGTGGTCTCCGTGGACTGCACGGCCCACCTTGGGCACGTTGGAGGTGACCCCTGGGTGCTGGGCCTCAGCTGGCGTCCAGCTGCCACCTTGCTGCGTGGCACATAGTCACTGCTCAATACATGTGTTCTTGTTACTGTTGATATTGGCTTCTTACTGGTGTCCTTGACTGGAGGACAGGAGTGGTGTCTGTCCGTGTGCTGGGTGTCTGTGTCCCCGGCACCTATAGTGGGGAGAGTTGGGAGGCGACGAGGGAAACAGGACCGAGCTGACAGAGGAGGTGGGCCCCCGGACTGGCAAGGGTGGCTGCCGTGCCGGGGGTTCGAGAGTCTGGAAGTGGTCAAAAGTAGACCAGCCCTGCCCCAGTGTCCTCCGTTCCCAGGTGCAGGGGGAGGGGTACGGGAAAGGGATGGCCTTGGGTAAAGGGGGTGCTTCTGGGCAGGGGTCGGGCTACGAGGAGAGGATGCGGACCTGAGCAGGCAGCCCTGTGCACTCTCAGACCTGGAACTCGCTGTCTTAGAGATCATGGGCTACTTTGGTTAAGAAGGTAACTCGGCCAATTTTAAAATTAGAGCTGTCCCCACAACCGTAAATGGCTTGGGGACTCCGAGCCTCCCATGACACGGCTAATTGATAGCTCTTAGGCGGTTGTTACTGAAAGCACCTCCTTCCTGTGAGCAGACCTCCCGCCCCCAGGGAATCAGAGAGGCGTATCTTTTTACCCCCTCACTCTGGTCCCTGGATCCAGCCCTGGGAAGAGACCCCATAGAGCCGCAGGGGGACCCATCTTTGCTGTCTTCTGTCGGATGGGGGATCCGCTCTGCAAGGCCCTGGCACCTGAACACTGCAGGGCGTGGTGGCAGAAGGGGAAGGGGAAGGGGAACGGAGTCATCTGGGAGGGAACAGCCACAGCCAGGCCTCTGTACCCTGTGCCTAGTGAAGCTGGCAGTGAGTCCTCCTGCTGGGAGCGCCCAGAGAAGGTGTTCTCCCAGCCTGCTGTCCAGGCCCTGGGAGCCCCTCAGGCTGGAGGGCGAGGATGTGTTTTCATCGTGATGCGATGCCCACCCACCTCCCTTCACCCTCCTCTACAAGGCTGTTGGTCTCCTGTCTTCTGTCCAGAAGCTGTGTGTGGAGTCTGGCGAAAGTGGTGCTCTCCTGGCGGCCCCCGTGGTGGTCTCCTCGTGGCTCCGGCCCTCTGCCCCCTAGGCTGTTGGCTGGGTCAGTAGGTCAGGGCCTGGGCACCTGCCCGTGTGCTTGGAGTCAGAGGGCAGCTTCCCTGGACTCCTCGGGCTGCAGGTGATGGGGGTGCCACGCCCACCCCCAGCGGATGCTATCCACAGGACAGATAGCACCACCATGGGCCCTGGGTGCCTAGCAGTTAGCAGGCAGGCGCTGGTGTCCTGTGAGTCCTGCGGGGCCTGGGCACAGGTGCGGAAGGTCTGCTCTGGCCGGCCGTGGCCTACACCTGCGCTGCCTACCCTGCCATGTGAGTGCGGGAGAGGTCGGGAGCAGGTGCCGTCCACGGTGGAAAGGACACTTCTGTGATGCTGGTCTGGTTCTCTTCAGCCACATGCAGTCCCTGTGCAAAGTGGGGAGCCGAGGTGGCCTGTTCACGTATCTTTCCAAGTTGGAAATGGGTGCGGGTGACAGGTGGGGTGGGGCAGGCTTCCTGGGCGGTTCTGTGGGTGGTAATTCACGCTTACTTTTCCTGTGCTTCAGTTTCCTTGCTTGTGCATGAGGACAGTGGCGCGGCCTCGCCTTACGCTGTATTTGTGGCTAAGATGTCAACCTGGCACAGTGTTGTACTCGACTGTCTTCAGCCTTTGATCGGGCACTTGACCCGTAGGGAACAGGCGTTTGGACAGGGAGGTGAGGGCTCCGTTCCACACTGCAGGGAACCGTGGCGCGTCCAGGGGCACACAGACAAGGACAGGGAGCTTCTGTACGTGGGCGAGAAGTGTCCAAACAGCGCGCGTTGTTCATGCAGTGAGTACATCCGTCTTCAGCATGGACGTTCTTGCAGAAGCAAAATGATTCATTGTGCTGTGCTGTGTAACTGGCATTCATGAGCACCCCAGAGCACCCCGAAACAGAAAGTGCCTCCTGTGTTGTCTAGGGAGGGTGGAAATACATTTGCTGCTGCTCTCAGAGTCACTGAGGATTGGACACGTGTGTCAAACACAGTGGTAGGGCCACAGGGCAGGAGCCAGCTCCTCCCGGGGATCCCGCACACGGGCGAGTCTGGGGCCATTTTGAAGCCCACACGGCTGATTTGCGTGTTCTGCGAGGGATGGGTGTTCAGAGGGGTCCTGTGGACGTCCCCTGGTGGAGGGGAGCACCGACTTGCCCACCTCGTGTGCGGTCTCCACTGGGGGTGGCTGCCATGGGCGGGGGGAGAAGCTTGGCCGGGCTTGGTGGGGCAGAATGCTGACCGGCTGGCACTGTCTGCCTCGAGGGCAGGAGTGGCAGGAGCCACCTGGTGACTGTTACTCAGCTGTCCAGCTCGCCAGGGCTCGTGCCTCTCGCACCCTGGACGACTCCTAGGAGTGGATCCTACGTCGGTGCCCACACCGGGTGTGGGAGAGTGCACTGCCACCCTGCTGGTAGCACTGAGACTAGGAACGATTTAATGTCTCTCAGAGAAGACCGACTGAATGCCACTTTTGTCCATGTCGTGGGACTCCGTGGAGCGTGGGAAACAATGAAGCGGGTCTTTATGTGCTGATACAGGACAGCCTGCGAGATACCAGAGAGGAGAGGCACCGAGACGGGCCCCCAGGCACAGAGCGTTTCCACGTGGGCACAGAGTGGGGAGGGCAGTGCACACTTGGCAAAGATGCTTCTGGAAGGAGCGGAGGCTGGTTGATGGTGGGGCCCGCGGGTGGGAGGAGCTGTGGGGGCAGGGACAGGGTGGGGGCAAAGGCTCACTCTTGACTGGGGACTCCCTAAATTCGTGCCACACTCGAGGAACTCTTTTCCCATTTAAACAAAAAGCAGCCGATCTTTGTTCATTAGAAAGAACAACCACAAGGACACTGTGGAGGGGTCTTTCTGCCCAGTGTGGGGTGACCTGAGCCTCCCTCGGCAGAGAGCCTGGAGCCCCCAGGCCTCCCCTGTGCCCCACGTCCAGGGCCCCAGGCACCCCGTTTCAGGGACCCGCACCTAAATGTCTGCTTGGCAGCCCCAGCCCTCCCGCACTGTCTTCGTAGCCTCTCGGACCCCTAGTCGGGCCCCCACCCGGTGCTCGTTCTGCCCTCACTGCCAGGCAGCGCCCTGTGCCCTCCTTCCGAGTCCCCTGCATCCTTCACCAGTCCCCTGAGCACCTGCAAGGTGGATTGCCACAGCGATGTCAGAGGAATGACCCTCCTGGCTCCCGTGGCCCCTGGCTCCACTCCCTGTGGGTGGATGCGGGGCTCATCCTTGTGAGTTGCTTTGGCCACTGGGTGGCAGCAGACGTGAGCGGCAGAGACTCGAGCAGCACCTCCACGTTGGGGCTGCCCTCCTGGGACCTGAGACTGCTGGGACCATCACAGGGAAGGGAGGTGCAGGCGGCCAGCTGAGACCAGCAGAAGCCCCTGCCGGCCAGCCCAGGATCATAAGGACTAAGAAATCATGTCTCCACCGTGACACCTGGGGGTGTTTGTGGCATAGCAGTGAGTGACAGACGCACCCCAGTGGCTTAGGATCTTGGTCAGATCCACCTCTGCAGTCAGTTGGGCTGCGGTTGAGAAAGTCACCCTTGCTGTGCTGGGCACAGGACTCCTGTCCCCCAGCCACCCTGGATTCCCCTCTGCAACAGCCTTCTTGTCCAGCTTCCTAGAGCTTGTCTCCCTCCTGGACGTCTGCCCTGCCGGGCCTTTGCACGTGCTGTGCCTTCTGTCTGGCTGTCCTTTCCCTCACCTTCCTCTGCATGCTCTGGGTCAGTTTACAGCCCCAGCTCAGTGTCATCCCTGGGGCCCCTGCTGCCAAGATCACACTCCACGTGCTGTCACTGCAGGGCACTGGTGGATGTGTGCCCACATCACCCTCTGCCGGACTCTGGCTGCCCACTGCCCGCGCCATGAGCATAGCAGGGTCTCCCCGCCTGCTGTCACCTGCATTCACCCAGGCCTAGAGTCGGGGTGAGTGAGTGAAGCACGCTTCAGAGACGGAGATCTCACTACCGCTCCCCGGCAGTGTCCCCGGATGCCAGCCCTCGGCATCTTGGTCCCCAGCGTCCTCGCCTCAGGAGGCCTCAGCCCCCCATTCATGGCCTTGTTAGTGACATCAGCACAGGCTCACCTGAGCCTGTAGAAAATCAGCCTCCCAGGGTGCCAAGGGGAGGGGTGGCTCTTCTGATGCGGAAAGCGCAGGCCTGCAGGTGGGGAAGCTCCGGGCGCTGTGTCCGGGAGGACAGCGGTCAGTACCTGCAGAGGCAGATCTTTAACCCTCTGGGCAGCACAGATGGTTTCTTCATTTTTTTGCCTTTGCATTATAGGCACACACCAGGTAGAAGAGTGAGACGGGGCTGGGTGCGGTGGCTCACGCCTGTCATCCCAGCACTTGAGAGGCTGGGGTGGGGAGATCACTTGAGGCCTGGAGTTCGAGACCAGCCTGAGAAACATGGCGAGACCCGCCCCCCCCCCACACACAAACATTTTTTTAAAAAGTCAGATGGGCCCCCAGACTCACTTCAGGCCGCTTTAAAATCCCTCTTTAAATGATAACATGAACACATGCTTGTCTTAGAAGTTTTCATAAACATACGCATAGGAAAATAGCAGCCGACATCCACAACTTACGCCCTAGAGAGCGCCGTGGCTGCCTTTCAGTGCATTTGCCTCCTGTCACAGGTCCTTTGTTGTAGATTTTCTGCTCATAGAGTCGGACAGCACCGAGGACTGCTGCTGAAACGGCGAGCTGGGCTTTCACCCAGCTCAGTTTCCGGCCGCGCCCTCGGACCCTTGTCACGGCTCAGCACGGGCTATTCCCGGACCTGGCTCTGGCTGCTGGCTCACACTGACAGTGTAGCCTCCCCCACGGCGCTAACACCCCTGGAGCTTTCTCAAGCCTGGGGTTGGGTCTGCCGCTGGTGTGGACGTTGTTGAGATGGTTTGAACTGTGCTCACGGCTGAGCCACACTGGATCAAATGGCCACTTTTCCTGCTCTGCCTTTTCGTTTTCCCTGGAATTGGTCATTTTTTTCTTTTTAATCACTTGTCACTAGTTTATCTCCTCCTCAGCTTGGGCATTCTTGAAGGTTCATTGTCCTGGGCCACTGTCCTTGGGCTTCCCTGGGTGTCCTTGCACCATTGGCCTGGGGTCCCTGGGTCTCGGGGCTTCCCCTGTGGGAGTTTGCGCCCTTGTTTCAGCGGAGCGCGTCCTTTCGTAGCTTCCTGAGAACAGGTGTGTGGGACGTGCACCTGTGAAGAGAATTCTCATATTCCCTTCTCCCAGCTCCCCAAGTTTTAAGAGCTACCCCATCTGCTCGCTCCTCCCTGCCCTCCTGCCCTGAGTCCACATATTGTAGTATTTTTACCTGAACCATTCGAGAACGACTCGTAGGCCTGGAGCCCTTTACTCCCAAACGCTCAAATACAACTTCCCTGTAACAAGGACGTTACAGCCGCAGCGCGGCGCTGAAGCGAGCCTGCAGTCCCATCTGTAGACCTCGTTCCGACGTGTCCAGCTGTCCCATGAATGTCCTTTATAGGACATGGCTAAGGACATTGTTAAAATCCTGGGTCACGTCGGTTTCATCTTCCTCAGTCGGAACCGTTCTTGTCTTTCACGATGTTGACATTTTGACAAAGCCAGTTACCCAGCGCCCCTCGATTTGGGTACAGGCAGGGTTCCCCAGTGGAGAGTGAGAGCGTGCACCCATTCTGCCGTCATGCCTGGCTGACGGTTTGGCTGACCAGAATTTCGGGGCAGAAGTCTCCCTCCCTTGGGGTCGAGTCTTCACTCCTCCCCGGCAGCCTCCGGTCCCATGGGGAGACGCTCCGTGCCTTTGAGACTCACCACCGTTCACGTGAAACCTGGCTCCTCTCTCCTGCCATTTTTGGGATCTTGCTTTGTCCCCAGTGTTTTGGGCAAGCTGGTCCCCTGGGGGCCTTCTGACCTGGAGACCCGTCCTCCAGCTCCGATCCTGCAGGGTGTTTCCTCCCTGTGCGCTCGAGAAGTCCCGCAGGAGCTGGTTGCTGGCCCACTTGGACCTCGCTTCCCGTTTCATCATCTTTTCTGTTTTCTGTCTCTGGTCTTTTTGTTCTGCTTTCTAGGAATTTTCCTCAACTTTATATTCCAACCGTTCTGTTGAGCTTTTTGTTTTGGCCAATGTTTTTTTAATTTCCAAAGCTTTTTTTTGCTCCCTCTGTTGTTTTTAAATAGCACCCTTTTCTTTTTCAGGGATATAATAACTTTTTATTTTTCTGAAGCTACAAATAGTAGTTTTTTTGGATTTTTAAAAAACTTTTCTTCTTGCACGATCTTTGTTTTGGCCTCTGTGCAAGTTTCGGCCCAGGGCTGGGGGCCAGGGGTCAGAGGTCACACGTGCCGTGCTCCGGCCAGGCCTGCCCACCTGCAGCACCTGAGCATTTTTCCTCCCAGGCTGGTCACGCTCCCTGGAGACCCTGCATCACCTGGCCTGACTCCTGCCAGTAGGGCCCAGGTGACCCAGGAAGGTCCCCGGAGCTGTGGGGGGCTTTGTGGTGTGGCTCAGGTCTGGCAGGCTGGGGTCGGCCGGCCCTGTCACCGTGGGTCCGTTTGCTGCCGCGTTTCCTGCCCTGTCCTTGTCCTTAGGAACTTGGACCGTTTTCATCCCTACTGCAGGGTTCTGGGCACCACCTTTCATGTGCTCTGTCCTTCTTTCTGTGAATGTTCTTAACTTAAGAAAGTACACTCTGTACCCTTCTTTTGTGAGAGATGTGGTAGCAGTACGGTATTTCCCCATGCTTATAAAAACTGCAAAACATTGTAACGGCTGGTTGACATCCTGCTGCACTTTCTTAATTTTCCCTGGGAACCCTCAGAGCCAGTTGGGGAGGGGAAGCAGGGAAGCCTCACGGGAAGGGAAGAAGCCTCCGGAGCTGTTTCCTGCTGCCCGTAATGCTATTTCCTACCTGCCCACAGGTGAGCTCTGCAGGCGGCTCCTGGCCAGCAGCGCCCCCTGGTGGCTCCCCATCTTAGGACGTGGCTGAGCTCGGCCAACTTGTCCCCAGTGGGGAGGAAGCCGGTAGAAAGGAGGAGATTGTGATTTTTAAAAAAGTAGAGCAAAAGAAGCCAACCCCGACATCGTCGAGATGGTGGAAGAGGGAGCCGAGTTGAGAGCTGTCACTCAGCTGGGTTTGTGCTCCAGGGTCAAACAGCAGTTTAAGGGGCCTGTGTGCAGGGTGCAGGGGAGGGTGGGCGTGGTGGCCTTGCTGTCAGGGCTCCACCTGCATGGGGGCCTGCAGAGCTCCCACCTGCCAGAGACCTTCTGGGGCTGAGACAAAAGACACCGCCTTTTCCCTGGGAGAGGGTCTGAGTGCAGGCCTCCACAGAAGGCAGCAGGTGTGGTGGGCTTGGTCCTGCCCCTCCCTCCAGACGGCGGGGGCTGGTTGCAGGGCCAGGTGGTGAACGGCCGCCATGCCTGCCTGGCCATTCCAAGGGCCAGCTGAAGCCCCAGGCCCACTGGGTTCTCACAGCCGTCCGCTCTTGGTCCCCTCCCGCTGGTCTCCCTGGGCCACGCTGGCCCCCAGTGGCCCCCTTGAAAAGAGGCGGCTCCTCTGGGCCCTGCTTGCCCACAGCTCTCCATGGCTCCCCACCGCCCCTGGGTGTCCTGTGTGTCTTCCAGGGGCTGCCATCTGCCCCACCTACTTTGCACCAGCCACCGGGCCTAGCCCATTCCAGCTCTGGCCCACGGACACGGCAGTGTGCCGCACCTCCTGGACACCCAGAGCGTGCAGGAAAGAAACCTGCCTGGCTGAGCCCAGGTCAGTGCTGTGCAGACGCCCAGGCTCACACGTGCCCTGCAGAGACCGGCCTGAGCTCTTTGCTTCCAGTGGTTCCCGGGGCGCCGATGCTGCTGTGTGAGGGCCACGGCCGGAGGAGGGCGCAGCCGCAGGCCCAGGAGCCTCTGTTTTGCCACAGTTCTGAGAGCACTCGGTGCCTGCGCGGAGAACCCTTATTCCAGCTCTGGGACTGACAGGCACTTGGGCCATTCATGTTTGTCGCCCAAGGAGATGGTCCCACATCTGGGCTTTAGGTCATGACCCTGCACATGGGCACATCTGTATATTGAATGTAAAACAGACCAAAGGTTCCAACAGCCTTGCTGGCCTTTTCCGTGCGGCCACGTGCAGGGCGATCTGAGTTCTGCTTGTTTCATTTTAGGGCGTGGCTAGTGGGGACCCACTGAAGGGGAGGGCTGTGGGTTGCTGGCCCCAGGTCCGGGTCAAGCTCAGTCCCTCAGCCCCACGCGACCCCAGGCCTGTGTGTGCAGTTCCTTCCCTCACCTGCACCAGGTTGGCTGTGGCCCCCTGTGGGGGTCTTCATCGTGCTCTGCAGGGGTGAGAGCCCCCCCGGGGAATGCCCTGGCATCCCTGCCTGACCCTGTGGGGGCTGCTGCCTGTGTCCACCTGTGTGGTTGTCATTTGAGGGTCTGTCCTTCCCTCCAAGTGGGGGACCTGGGACCTTGTGTGGGTGCCCCCAGGGTCCTGGCATCCTTGCAGTAGACCCTGGGATAAGGGTGCTGGAGGCTGGAGGGTCCTGTGGGCTGTGGAGCCAACTGGGGGTGCGGGACTGAACCTCCATGTTTCCATCTGGGGGGTGAGATGGCCTGGGAACCTGCCCTAGGGTTTTGGGAGACAGACCGTGGCTCTCGGGCGAGGTACTTAGCACAGGGCTGTGGCGAAGGCTCAGTCCTCAGTGGCTGAGGTTCTCTATGATGGTGACAGTTTTATATGTAGGTTGGGTTCCCAAATCCAGAAACCCAGAATGCTCCAAAATCCAAAATTTTTTGAGTGCAACATCATGCTCAAAGGAAATGCTCGTTGGAACATTTTGAAGTTTTGGATCAGATGAGTATAATGCACGTATTCCAAAATTCAAAAAAACCCGAAATAGGACACATTTCTGGTCCCAAGCATTTCGGGTACGTGTTCCTCAGCTGGTATAAAAAGTAGCTGTGTGATGTCCACTCTCGCTGTGGCCGTGGCGGGTCCTGCTCACGTCTCTGCCCGCAGATGCTGGACGAGAACCACCACCTGATCCAGTGCATCCTGGAGTACCAGAGCAAGGGCAAGACGGCTGAGTGCACCCAGTGAGTCCACGCCGGCGGCTTCCTGGGCTCGGAGCGGGTGTCTGTGTTGGAGCACTAAGGCCGGGTACCCCTGAGAGGGAAGGCCCCCTTCCCTCCTCTGCCCTCCCCCAGAGAGGCGGGAAGCGTGGCCACCAGGACTGGGGCTTGGGAGGGGGTTTGGGGGAGGGGCAAGTGCCGGGAGGCTCAGGCCGGCCACTGCAGGCAGCTCCATGGCCAACAGTGGACTCACTGGGGACAGCAAGCTCCTCTAGGTGGGACCTCCTATGCCCCAGGGCCCGCAGCAGGGCTTTCTTTGTCCAGGTTGCTGGCACCATGGAGTTAGCCCGCTGCCAGCTCTGCTAGCGGAAGGCTGCGTCCCCTGCCCTCCCCCTCGTGGCCTCTCCTCCCACTTGGCCACCACCACAGGGCCTCCCAGGGCTTTTGTCCAAGGACAGGGCCTGTCAAGACTTGGGCTGGGTCTGCCCCGCCTGGACCCAGCACCCTGCCACCTGCCTCTGTTTCCAGGCAGGCAGCCAGGCCTGTCCCTGGGTGTCGTCTGGGACCAGTGTCCTGGGGGGGTGTGGCTGGACACCTAGGTGGTCTTGGTCACACGTACGTCCGCTTTGGATTGGCCTGCGGGCACAGCAGCCCTGTTTTCCTGCCTCACACGCGCCCTTCACCCGCAGGTACCAGCAGATCCTGCACCGGAACCTGGTGTACCTGGCCACAATCGCAGACTCCAACCAGAACATGCAGTCGCTGCTCCCCGCCGTGAGTACCACGCATGGCCGGGGCGGGGCGGGGGTCCTGCACTTCCCCAACGAGGAGTCAGACATGGCCGGAAATCAGGGTTCTGAGCGTGTCCCCTCAAGTAGCAAAGGTGACTAACAGAGGAACCAGAAATGCCACGAGAGCCATCAGACACGGGGGGCTGGAACACAGTCCCTCCTGTCACGCAGGGCACAGGGCAGAACCGTGGCTTAGGCTTCTTTAGCCCAGAAGAACCAAACCCGGGACGGTGGACAGAGCTGTCTGGGCAGAGTGGGGAGGGCTGGGATAGGAGCCCTTCTGAGCAAGATGAGCAATCACAGACCACACTTAGACACTGCTGTGATGAAAAATGAAACTTAAAAGAAAAAATGCCCACCTAGCACAGTAAATACTTCAAATGTTAGTTTAAATATTTTGATTTTTTAAAAATGCATTTTTCCCACATTCAATTATCACTGTGAAGGCTGTGTCCTTCCTGCTGTGCGGGAGAGCCCGGCCCTGAGAAGGACCCACTGTGGCTGGCAGTGAGGTTGCAGGACCCGTCACCAGGGATGGCAGCTCTCCTGACGCCCTCAGCTCCCTGAAACACGGTGATGTTGTAAATGGCAGGATGCGTTTTGCGGGGGAAAGTGTTAGACAAGCCTCAGTTGGGCTTTCAGATCAGGGTTCTTCGCCCGGTAGCTACCCACAGATCCTGCTGGAAACTTCATCTTGTTCAGGTGTAGACAGCGTCTGTGTGTTAGCCTTGGAGCTGCAGCTTGGTCTAGATCAGGATGTGGGGGCTGAAGGGTCACCATACGCTCTCTCTCTCTTACATGTCCTGTGATCCAGGGTGCGCTTGAGATTGGTGGAGGATGGGCAGGGAGGGGCACACAATGGGAGTGCAGGAAACAGGGCCAGCCAGCTATGCAAAGGCCCTGGGGCCTGGCAGGGGTGCAGAAATGGTACTCAGAGCCCAGCCAGGTGAGCCTGAGAGGGATGGACAGGTGCAGCCTGAGGGGTATCCTGTTGTCCCAGAAGAGGGGGACTCAGCATGTAACGTCCACACGTGTGTTGATAAACGTGGCTTACACAGACCACTCGTGTCCTCTCCATCTGGGCCTACGCGTTTGGGCCAGGCAGTTAAGATCATCTGCTGACTGTGACGCAGCTGTTGATCATAGACGTTTACCAGGTGGCCATGAAATCTTGTGTGTCGCCAAAGACCTGGAGTGGCGCGTGGTGGTTCTGTGCGTGTCAGCCATCCTCCTGAAACTGTCTTGTTGCCTGCAGCCGCCCACCCAGAACATGTCCCTGGGCCCCGGCGCGCTGACGCAGAGCGGTTCCAGCCAGGGCCTGCACTCCCAGGGCAGCCTGAGCGACGCCATTGGCACCGGCCTGCCCCCGTCCTCCCTCATGCAGGGCCAGATCGGCAACGGTGAGCGGGCGGGGGAGGGGAGTTCACAGACGCAGGGTCACCAGGGCCGCCCGTGGGTGGCAGCTGCCACAGCAGGCCACCCCACACGCCTCAGGGCTGGTCAGGGGCCCTTCATCTCATCCTGGCCGCAGGTCACCCAGGGGCATGGTGTAGTGGCTTGAGCAGAGGGGACAGAGCCCTTGTCCCCTTCCTCTTTTTGACACTCAAATCCCAGCCTCTGCACATGCAAGATGTGGGGTCACTCGGGGATTTTCTTATCAGAATGAAACGCTGCAGGTTTGGGCCAGAACCGTGCAGAGCCGTTAGAAAGCGTTAGTAACAATGTAGCAGTAAGTATACAGTTCAGCGCCTGCTTGTTAGCACACTTCGTTCCTCGTGAACCGCTTATTCATTCCTAGTGTCATTGACCCTGGGTTAACCTCCCTCCCCAAAATCGCTGGGAGGAAACTTGGGCTGTCTTTACCATCAGAGGTGGTGACCTGCTCTCCCTCTCCCGTCCCTCCCGGCAGGTCCAAACCACGTGTCCATGCAGCAGACGGCACAGAGCACGCTGCCCACGACTTCCATGAGCATGTCGGGCAGCGGACACGGCACAGGGCCCGGCTACAGCCACTCGGGACCTGCCTCGCAGAGCGTCCCCATGCAGGGCCAAGGCGCCATCGGCAGCTACGTGTCCCGGACCAACATCAACATGCCGTCCAACCCAGGTACCTGCCGTGCCTCCGCCCAGCCACAGGGGGGATGGGCCCGTCTCCAAGACCCTTCGAAACACGTGCAGGTCGTACACATGCTCCCTGCAGACTGCGCTCCTGTCAGGTGCTGGCGGAGAGCAGAGGGTGAATCGGTGCTGGCTGCCTTCCACTGAGAGTGGGGGCGCAGGGCAGGGGGTACACAGCAGCTCCAACCCTGGCTTTGAGGGGGCTGCTCCTCCCAGAGGCCTCAGGAAGGGCTCTGATGAGGGGGCAGCTTGGGCCAGGGTCTGGGGGCGAGCACTGGCGCAGAGAGGGACAGAGTCGTTCCCGTGTAGGAGGCAGCCTGGCCAGAGGGCAGCAGTGACAGGATGAGGGGCCACACGCCAGGCCAGAGGCCAGGACTTTGTCCAGGGCAGGGGAGCCCTTTGAGCTGGGCTGTCCACCGTGGCGGCCGCGGCATGGTCGTGTTGAGCGCTTGGGAAGCAGGAGGTCCCAGCTCCGTGAGTGTTAAAGACACAGATCTCAGAGGCTTAGGACAAAAGGATGTGAAGTATCTCCTTAATATTTCTTTATAATAATTGCATGTTGAAAATTTATTTTGGATTTGATGACTCAAATAAAATGTCTGATTAAAATTGATTTCACCTGTTTCTTTTTACTTTTCCAATGTGGTCACTAGAAACTCTAAACTGTAGGCTTGTGCGGTGCTGCTGTTGGACGGGGCTCCCTGGGGTTTCTGAGCCGGTGATGTGCACGGTCAGGCCAGGAGGCGGCAGCAGGGCCAGAGTCTCGGAGATGGTCACGGGCCACCTCCAGGGACGGGGAGACAGGCCTCAGTCACGGTGGAGCTGGGGGTGTTGTGGGGTTCGTGTGTCGGAGGTGGGGCCCAGACAGGTGCTTGTCTTTGCCGTGGGAGGCCCTGGGTCTTCTGCCCAGAGATTCTCGCTATTGTTCTGTCAGTAAAAACAGTTGGTGCAGGCGGCTGGAGTCTGACCGTCTGCTAGGATGGCGGGGCAGGTCGCTTTGTAGGAAGTGAGACTTGGCGTTGAGGGTGACATTCTTGTGGGGAACCACAGGAGGGTAACAAAAGAACAGCCCAAGAGAAGGAGGTATTCGGAGTTTGGAGGGGGCGCAAGGACCTGCTGCCCGAAGCGTCCCCGGCTGACGGGGGCCTCTGTCCTGTCGCACAGTGTCCATGATGCACCAGCAGGCCGCCACGCCCCACTACAACTCGGCGCAGGGTGGGAGCCAGCACTACCCGGGCCAGACGTCCATCGCCATGATGGGCCAGGGCGGCCAGGGGAGCAGCATGATGGGGCAGCGGCCCATGGCGCCCTACCGGCCCTCCCAACAAGGTAACGCCTGCGGGTGCTCAGCCAGGGCTCAGCCGTGTGAGGCCCAGTCCTTGCGTGTTTCTGCATGTCGCGTGTGGGGTGAGGGTGCTGGGGCCCGGGGTGGGGAGTGGGGTGCTTGCCGATGGGGCTGTGCCGTGGTCGCGGTGCTGGCGCACGGACCAGGCTGGATCTGCCGTCCACAGGGCGCTGGAATCGGGCTGCGTGGTCGGCTCAGGGCCGGCGGGGTGGGCGGATGTTACAAGTGCAAAGTCCGCAGTGCTGGGTGCGGGCTGGAGGACAATGAGGACAGACGGCCGAGGTTGTGCTGTGCCCTTGGCTGGCACCGTGGGGTGTTGTCTCCACGTGGGCAAGCCGCCGAGGGACTGATGGTCTCACCTGTGCGGGAGCACACCTGGAGCAGCTGCCCTGAGCATGGCTTTCCCCGCCTGCAGGCTCTTCCCAGCAGTACCTGGGCCAGGAGGAGTACTACGGCGATCAGTACAGCCACAGCCAGGGCGCCTCGGAGCCCATGGGCCAGCAGTACTACCCGGACGGTGAGCGCCAGCGGACCCCTGATGGCGCACGAGGAAATGGAGTGGCCGCAGGCGTGAGGGGGTCTTACCGTCTGTCAGCAAAGCAGCCAGAGTCCCCCTGCTTGAGCGTGTCTGAGGACAGGGACGAGGGCTGGTCTGGCAGTGGTGCCTGGTCTCTGCAGAGAGAAGCTTCCGGCACATGCTGCCGCCACTTGCCTCGCTTTCCCAAAAGGCAGTAAGAGTTTATAGCGGGACACGCAGCCCCGCTGAGTAGCTGGGTGTGAACGTCTGGAAGGTGGTGGCTCCCAGCTGCCCCCATTGTCTCTGGAGATTATCTTCCTTTTGTCACCTTCAGTCATCTTTAGACGTCTCAGGATTTGTGGAGGTGGCATTTAAGGTGGTCTTACGGGGCGGGTTGATTTTGGGAGGCAGAGACATCCAGGCGGGGGCCAGCCTGAGCTGAGGTGTGAGACAGGAGTGCACAGCCAGGGCCAGAAATGGCAGCCACCGGGCAAGCGTGTCCCCTGCTTGGTGGTCACGTGCAGTGCAGGCCTCATGCTGGGAGAAGGCGGGCGCGGGGTTGGGGGAGGGCAGGCAGGTTCCTGGGACTGTCACCAAACTCCTGAGCGGGCACCAAGTGTGCTGGATCCTCCTAGTAAACTGTCGAGTGGCGTCACCGCAGTGCGAGCAGTGGGACGCGACGTCTGCATTTTAGTGAGGAGGCTGCGGCTGGGAGAGGTGGGACGTGGGCAGTCCCTGGGGTGCGGGTCATGCCCGTCCTGGTGCTCGGGTGTGCCCCAGGCCCTGGGCGGTGAGGGGCCCCCGCTGACCATAGGCCGTGTCCATGTCTCGCAGGCCACAGCGATTACGCCTACCAGCAGTCGTCCTACACGGAGCAGAGCTACGACCGCTCGTTCGAGGAGCCCGCGCAGCACTACTACGAGGGCGGTAAGGAGCGCGAGGGCCCGTGTCCTGCTCCGAGTGTGCGTTCCACGCTGTGGCAGGGCCACCGTGCTCTCAGCAGCGAGCAGTACCTGCCTTCAGTAAGTCTCCCCTAAATCACTGTCTGACGGGGAACAGCCTCAGACATATAGCAGGTGGCAGCGTCCATTCTCCAGTGTAAATACGCCCACCTGGCTGACTTGAGGCCACAGTGGAATGTCCCAGAATGTGGAGATGGGAAGAGGTACGCAGTGTGGGTTCCTGAGCAGGTGTCGGCCAGTCCCAGCCCCTGCGGGGTAAAAATGGCCCCAGAGAAGATCAAAGGACCACCTTGCAGGGCTGCGCAAGCTCACCCAGAAGGGCAGGAAGGCCACCAGCCCCCGGGGAGAGGGGCTGCCTGTCTGCTGCCTGCAACGCCTTCTTGTCACAGGGCCCAGCTTTACCTGTAGGAGCAGCCGGCAAGGTTTCACCAGGTATGAAAAGCAGGCAGGCTCTTTGCCTATAAATTTGCTTGTTTGGACTATTTTTTAGAGAATTAGATACATAAAATTTTTGCTTTTTTTTTTTCCTGTTTAGAGACAGGGTCTCGCTCTGTTGCGCAGGCTGGAGTGCAGTGGCACAATCACTGCCCACTGCAGCCTGGAATTCCTGGGTTCAAATGATCCTCCTGCCTCAGCTCCTGAGTAGCTGGGACTACAGGCGCACGCCGCCACGCCTGACTAATTTTTAAATTTTTTGTAGAGACAAGGTTTTGCTGTGTTGCCCATGCTGGTCTCGAACTCCTGGCCTTGGGCTATCTCCTGCCTCGGCCCCTCAAAGTGCTGGGATTGTCAGCGTGAGCCACCAAGCCCTGCCCAAATTTTTGGTTTTGAGCTTACACATCTCAGCCTGCTATGAAGAAATAACCACCTAAGTGTGTATGCATATCAGAACGTCACGCTGTACACCACGAACGTATACAGTTTCTATCCATTATACCTTAATAAAGCTGGGAGAGAAGTAAAAATGCATAACTAAATAGTAAAATTTTTAGAGAGAACGAACCCACCTGGGGCCAGTGCACAGAGGCCATCTGCGCCAGCCCTGGGGCCAGTCCTCCTTGCCCCCCACTCCTGCACTGTGGCAGCGAGGGTCTCCTCCTGTCCCACGCCGAAGGGTCCTGAGCCTGCCCTCTCAGGGCTGTCACTGCTTCATCCAGCGGAAATAATTACCCCAAAGACAAATTTAGGACGTGCCCAGCTTTTTAAGTTTGAAATATGTACTTTTGCACCCTTGTTTTGGGTTACATATTCGGGCTTTCCATAACTGATGAGGAGTTTGAGGAAGGAGCAGAAATTAAGAAAGTAAGATATTTTTTTGACGGTGAATGATTGGAACGAGTCCAATTATCTTTCCCCAAAGTTCCTACCTTAGGGAGGAATCCAACCTTGACTAAGAGCATATGTGAATTTTATTATTCTATGTCACTGCAAATTGAGTTTCCCTGATAGGTTTTTAAGCCTTTCCAATGTGAATTATCTTGATCAAGCTGTTATTTTTAAAAAATATATTACTAGGATCCAGTTTTAAAATACTTAAGTTTTATAGCTCCTACAAAAAGAAAGTTATTTACAGCCAGAAAAGTAAAGTAGTAAAATGGATTCTTCAGATACCAGTTTTCACAGTCTGGCCTCTTACTGTGATGTCTTCGTTTTCTTACTGGTAAGAAAAACTGATCGTTTATGTAAAGTTTGGTGTCCCAGACCCTCCCCTCCTGGGCCTGGGGTTGGGCCTCATGCAGTTTCGGGACCTGACAAGGTGCAAACTAAAGGCTGTGCACTTCGGGTGGTTTCGAAGAGCAAACCCTACTCAAAAGAAAATGATGAAACTAGACTTAGTGTGGTCTGTCTGTAAAGGTGTTTTGGAAACCAGGAATGGCGTTTAATCTCTGTACTGAATCTGAAATGGCCACACTGCAGACCTACGTTAGGAAAACTTTGTAGGAGGATTTCAAAATGGTTGTTAACGCCCTCCTTTGAACTCTTGGTAATTATTTGGTAATATACTCACTGTTGCTTAAATTATTTTTGCAATGTAGGCTTTCTTCAAAAACAAGGCTGTAAGCATGGGTACGAGCTGGTAGTTAGATTTTTGACAGTAAGAATTAAGGTGTTTTCTCTGGGAAAAAAAGAAAAAAAGGACCCTAAACTGTCTCTTGGGAGTTTGCCAACCTGCTGACAATTTAGAAATGGGCACACATCTGCCTTATCTCCCAAACCCGTGGCGCTGGTTTTGTGACGTCACAGGAAGACCCATCTCGAGGGAGGCTGGAACTGCAGCCTCTGCTCGACAGTCGCCAGTACAATTGGGGGCCCCGAGAGTCCTGGGGGGCATGAGGTCGGGGTGAGCTGTCTGGGAGTTTTGACCTCAGAGGAGTGTCCGTGGCCGCCCCCCCGAGAGCCTGTGGCTCCCTCGCACGGCTGCTCACCGTGTTTCGCGGCGCGAGTAGGTTTGGGGGAAGGCGCTGCCTGGTGACGGGGACGTGAGCGTTTCCCGGGTGTCGTCTCCCAGCCTGGAGGCCCTGCCGTCGCCGCTGCCCCAGGTGACGGGCCCACAGCCCCAGTCCCGGCTCTCTCTCCGCTGACGGTGCGCCTCACTCTCGGCATCTGCAGAATGGGGACCGGGACGGTGCCTGTCTCACAGCGCGTTTAGGGACTTAAGTGGGACATACCATGTGACGTGCTTAGAGTCGGTGCTGGCCCGCAGTCAGTTCTAGACACCGTAAACTCATTTTTTTCTCATCTGCGAGAAAATATTTCTGAGTAATCGATCTACTCGACGGCCCTGGGAATGATCTGTAGGAAGGAACTGAAGAGTGCGCGTGCACGTGCATGAAAACGTGCCGAGGCGCCCTCTGTGCGGACTCGTAGCTAAAAACTTCAGGGCTGTCTCCGTTTCTGCTCTCCTCACGTGGCGCCTTTGGACTCTGCGTTCGCGGCAGGCCTGCGCTGCCTGGTCGGGTCCCTTTGCCTCGTTAACTTTGCTGACAGCCCAGGCCCCCTAACGTGTTGGCTTCCGGAGCCATCACTCATGGCGTGTTTACCGGTTACACCAGTCTCGCAGGGCAGTCGTGACAAAGGACAACGCACTGGGTGGCTTAAAACGGTGGAATCTGTTCTCTCACGGCTCTCAGCCCAGAAGTCTGAGTCGGGTGTCTGCAGGGTTCTGCTCCTGGGGGCTCTGCGCCGAATCTGCTCCGGCCTCGCCCCTATGGCTGCCGGCTGCTGGCAAGCCTTGGTGTTTCTCGGCTCGTGGAGGCTCCAGCCTCTGCCTCCGCCATCAGATTTCCTGCTTCTCCAGAGGATGCCAGTACCCTTGGGATTGGGTCCCCTGTAATCCAGCATGACCTGGTCTTAATTGCTTGTATCTGCAAAGACCCTCTGTGCAAATAAGGCCACGTTCATTCACAGGTGCTTGGAGTCGGGATGTCTGCACCTTTTGGGGGAACAGTTCAGCTCACAGCGTTGGTGTCGGTCTTTGTCTTCATTGCAGTATTGGCCAGGTCATTTTTTTGGCTTTACTTTTGTACTTTTATAAAACTGTAAGAGAAAATGTAGTATAGTATTTGAATCGTCGTGAAAAAGAAAACACACTGAAGCAGCAGATTTGGTTTTGGGATTCCCCGGTTACCTGTGTGGCACATGGTGACAGGACCAGCCACCTTTACCACCCGGAATGAGCTCTGTGTCCTCCTCCTGCAGGAAACTCCCAGTACAGCCAGCAGCAGGCCGGGTACCAGCAGGGCGCGGCGCAGCCGCAGACGTACTCCCAGCAGAGCTACCCCAACCAGCAGAGCTACCCCGGGCAGCAGCAGGGCTACGGTAAGGAGGCGCGTCTTCTGGGCGGGGCCAGCGCTCACGCCCTGCCTGTGGCCTGCACACGTGGCGACCCAGTTGCTTCATAAACTTACTTTGAAATAGTTGTAGATTTCTAGAAGAGTCAGGGGATAGTCCAGAGAGTCCCAGCTCCCTGTTATTCACGTCCTGCATCACCGCGGCGCAGTTGTCAGGACTGAGAAACCCACACTGGCACGTCGCGAGGAGGGAGACCCCCACTTTGTTCAGACTAGTATTTTCTGGCACCGCAGTGACTGCCCTGCCCAGCGCAGAACCAGGACCTCTCCATGGAGCCCTGGTTCCGTCTGTTGCGGAGCGGTGCCAGAACCAAGAGCTGGCTGCAGGTGGGCACCTCCGAGCCCGATTCACTTCACTCGCCTGTGACAGCCCCCTGCGGGCCAGTCTGCAGCAGCGTCCGGCAGCCCTCACCCATTCGTTGGCTTTTGTTCACCCCACAAGGACCCCTGAAATGAGAACAGGCTGACGGGCGTTGCTCCCGAGGCCACGGGACGCAGTGAAGAGGACAAAGGGGACAGAGTGGATGGGCCAGTCACACGGGCCAGGAGATGAGCAGGAGCGAAAACTGTGTCCCTGGTCAGGTCACCCCACGGCTGCCCCTGTGCTTGGGGGCGCACGTCCTGCCAGGGCACGTCCACTGGCCACAGCCCAGCCCCAGCCACGCGAAGCTATCCCCGTGGTTCTGACCGCTCCCTGGCACCCAGGGTGTGGGCCACGTGCTCCTCACGCTGCTGGCACCGAGGGTGATTTCACCATCTGCACAAACTGCCAACACTGAAAATGCACGGTAAAAGCCGTCCTCCCTGACGCTGTCAGAGCGAGTGGGCGGTTTGTTCACTGAGAGAGTGAGGCAAGTGAGTATTCATGACACGTCCACACCTGCCGACCTAGAACTCCGTAACCTGAACGTAAACGTGCACCTGCCCATGGGCTCTCTGGCTGGAGCCACGGCTCGGTCCTCCCCAAACCACATGCCCGATGCCTGTGCTGTCGCCCCGTGAGGGAGCAGGCCGAAGTCTGTGGGTCTTGGCCTGCACCACACCTAGAACCACCCAGGGAGCTCTAGAAAATAAGGCACGGGGCCGCCCTGGAGTGATTCCTGGGCCACATGCCCACACGCGGTTCTGCCTCAAAAGACATTTAACAAAGTGACTTGGCCTTTATCAATTCTCTCTGCAGCCGTGTGCTTGGGTTTCACAGGAACAATGCTGCTTTCTCTTTACCCGAGGTTTCCCCAGTCCTGTGACACTCCAGTTACAGGTTTATGGCAGCTGTCATCACCGACACCAGGTGGTTCTGGAACAGCCACTCACCTGGTTCCAGGAAGCAGCAGGCACGGGTGTGCTGGAGAGACCCCAGCCACCCTCCCCGGTGGGCGCAGGGACAGGGGACTGGGGGGTCCAGCAGGTCGGCTGCATGGTGCGCTCCCCGTACAGATTGACATTGAGGAGAAGCCGGTGCGAGGTGTTGGGCGGTTGCGGGAGACTGAGGGGCTGGCTGGTTGGACTCAGGGTTCCCGGTGTGTTCCCGCAGGGCCTGCCCAGGGAGCACCCTCGCAGTACCCCAGCTACCAGCAAGGACAAGGCCAGCAGTACGGAAGCTACAGAGCATCACAGACGGGACCCTCTGCCCAGCAGCAGCGGCCTTATGGCTATGAGCAGGCAAGCTTTCTGGATGTTTCCAGACGTGCCTATCCACCATGTCTGTCGAGACATAATGAAGATTTCTCTTACGGTCATGAAGAATAGTGAGATGGAACTAACTGGCTTCCAAGGTCCCTCCCAGAATATTAATTCTCTGAGCCTGTAAGGTTTTTTTTTTTTCCAGCATATTATGGGGGTACAGATGTTTAGGTTACGTATATTGCCCTTGCCCCCCCCCCCCCGAGCCTGTAAGGTTTTTAAAAATTACCTCTATGTATACACTCACCTCCCTCAGACAGGTGGCCTTTTACATCCTAAACTCACCGTTAGATTTGCTTGCGCACTTCTCTCGTCCGCAAGATTCTCGTCCGTCTGCAGATACTCATCGTGCACCCAGCACGTGAGGGGTCTCTGCTGGGTGCCTGGGACGCGGCCGTGCATAGCCCCGCGTGTTTAGAGCCTGCGTCTCATTCTGGAGACTGGCAGGTGACAGAGCCAGATGCTGTTCTGGGTGCCAAGGGCCGGGCAGAGGAGCCCCAGGGGGGCAGGCGGCGCGTCTGGTGGGCGCTGGCGGCTCCAGGACGGAGATGCAGCAGTGGGGACGCATGTGGGGCCGTCATAGACAGGTGGGGGTCCGTGCCTGCCAAGGTGACGGTGAGCAGGGTCCGGAAGGAGCCCAGGGACGAGAATTTGCGGGACGAGAGCAAGGGCTTGGGGGACAGCACGGGGCAGGCAGCGGAAGCCTGGCGGGAGGTGGCGGGATGGGCAGCGTGAGCGTGGCGGCCTCTAGGGCCTCGCAGCAGGCCCTGCGGGACAGGGTCTGTGTGGCGGCGGTGCTGACGGGGCGAGGGGACGCACAGATGAGAGTGAGCCGCGCACAGGAAAGGGCGTGTGCCAAGGTCCCGAGGCAGCGATAGGTTTGTCACGGAGAAGACTCAGGGACTGGAGCACGGCGTGGGGGAGGTTGGTTGGGCAAGAAAAGGAGAATTATCTTGGACCTTGTTTTGGAGCCTCCTTTGAAGAGAAGAGTCCTTTTCATTTCTTTTTTTTTTCCTTTTTTTAAATTAAATTAAATTCTTTTTTCACACTGATGATCAGTGTGTGAAGAGTCCTTAGCAAGGGGTGACCGTCTACTGGCGACCGCGCTAGGTGGGGCGGTTCCGAGTTTACGCAGCTGACGGAGCTCAGGCACCGCGCCGGCTCGGAGGCTCTCCTGGCGCCGGGTGGCCAGACGCTGAGCGGTGCTTTTAACCGCTGCTCGTCCTGCTCCCTCAGGAGGGTGAAGCGTGAGCCCCTTACGCTTAAAGAAGTCCGAACGTCAGCGTGGTATAAATGAGCCCACTCCCTGGGCAGAGAGATCAGAGGGCAAACCTGGCTGGCATTTAAGAAAACAGCTCAGAAGCGCTCCCGCGAGGGCCTCAGCTGTCGAGGGGCTGCCTGGCCTGGCGCACAGACCCGGATTGGGCTCCTGGGCTGGTCTCCTGGGTTTGTCCAGTGCAGACACTCAGCACAGCGTCTTGGTGGAGTTCGGAAGGGTGACAGTCCGCAGCTTGATGTCAGAGTAGAATTATTAGAACGATTTTGCTGAGACAAGGTCCCTCCGTCACATTGTCCTGGAAATAATTTCTTTGGGTTTTGTGAAATAACAAGTTGAACGTTCTGCTTAACTACAGACTGAACCAGTTTATGCCTACACAGAAGACACAGAGCCATGAGCGAGGTGGAGAATTTCACATTTTAGGGGGAAAGTGTCCATCTAGCGTCAGCGTGTATCAGTTCAACATGGTCTTTAACAGATTCGCGTTAACTGTAGGCCGCATGTCTCACCGCGTGCTGTCCGCGGGGCCGTCCGTGCTGCGGGTGCTGTGCTGCACCCACCCCCGAGCCATGATAATCAAAATGTCTCCAGACATTGCCAGATGTCCCCTGGGGGACCATTGTCCCCTCTGAGAGCTGCTGGGATGGGCTGGGGAGGGGTTGCCCAGCTGCTCTGACAGGCCCAGGGGCTGCTCCCTCGTGGATCAGCTCCAGCTTGGGGGTTCTGGGGGTTCTGTCTGGTCGGTTGTGCGGGGGCAGAAGACTCCTAGAACTCACTCCCACTAACTGGACTCACAACAGCCAGCACTGTCGGGGGTCACACAGGGAACGCGTGCCTGGTGCCGTTCCTCCCTGCTAACCTCCTGGCTGAAGGTACCCCAACATCTGATTATTAACGGGGGGGAGGGGAGCAGAGAATCAGGGTACTGAGATGAGTGACAGTTTCCTTCAGCTATGGCATCTCCCAGGTGACTTGCCTCACGGGTCAGGGGGTCCATCCAGCTGCCCAGGGAACCCTCCTGCCCTGCGGCCTCGCTGGATACAGGCCCCCCAGTTCTCTCTTCCTCAGCCTTCGTATTGACTAAAACCTATTCTCCTGGTCATTCTTCACCCCATTTTCTCAATTTGGCAGGCTGGGGGGCCAGCGTTTGCCCTTCAGTCCCCGAGTGGGGACTGGCGGGCGGAGGCTTCCTTCCCAGCAGGGTCAGTGCGGGATCTGATGTTTGGCACCTGGCCAGGCCCAGCCCGCCACCAGCCCAGAGCCTGACCGAATGAACAGCCCTGTCTGACCTCTGATCTGTACTGTCAGCCACAGGCTGGGGTGGTGGCTTCCGGAAAGCCAGCTCCCTCCCGCCTAGGCCTGGCAGAGGCTGTTTGCTCGCATTGGCTCCTTCCTCCTGCTGACCTGGACGCTGGCTGGGAGCGGGGCCGTCTTACCTCTGGGTGTGGACCCTCCTACTCACGACTGTAGGATATAATCTATGTCTTGATCTCTTTTAGGGCCAGTATGGAAATTACCAGCAGTAAAGGACAAGCGTCCTTGTTGGAGCCCTGTGGTTGCGTGTTCATCCAGGGGATAGACAGGCCGGTGGCAGTTCTGATGAATTGTGACATGTCGGTTACCCTTTCGCCCAGTGCCACGTCTGCATGTGAAGCGTGCTCATTTCATGCTGGGTATGACGCCCAGCGTGCACCGCTGGCGCGAGACAGCGCTTTGGTGGTGCGACCCATCTGGTGCTGTGTATAGTATTGTATGTCGACACGACAGAGAGGTTGTACCGTTTTTGTCCCCCACCCTTCTTGATGTTTCTAGCTAGCTTTGGGGGTCATCAGAGTTTTCTGTGCCCAGCCATGGGACGCACCGAGAAGACACCACAGTCCTCATATTTCTGTGAACAGACCCTTCCCCTCGGCAGTTGTCCCATCGTGTGTTGTAACTTTCCTTGCACCCGCCACGCCGCAGCTTGACACATGCGCGGCCCCTGGGTGGCAGCCTCTTCCTGTGCCTCAATGGGCGGGTGGGAGGGCGTCTTCCGTGTTAGGACGGTTTCTGTCACACAGCGAAAGCGATCGGCGCGCTTCCGGTGCGGAGGCTGCGGACGGTCCTCGCGGAGCTCGCTCTTACCTCTGTCTCGCCAGCTCCGCTCATCCAGAAAGGTGCATGTTTTCGTATTGAGAAGAAAAGCGGGATCAATGATTATATTCCAAATAAATATGAACCCATGAGGGCCGGGTGCGGTTAGCTGAACCCGGGGAGAGGGTTTCACGGAAGGAAAGGGGCGGTCCTCGGGGAATTGGGTCGCAACTTGGAATTACCCTGGCTTTGACCCTTGTTTATCTGACAGTCATTTCTGGGATTTGAATATTTAATATGCCCAATTCTAAATGTGTAGAATATTTAAAATGTTGATACCAAGTTTTCCAAATGGTTGGCAAGTTGTTTATTTTATATTGTTTCTTCCAGGTTCTACTTGTTCAGATCTCCAAACGAGCGTTCCTTTTCTTTTAAGGATATCTGACATTCACAACATATTTTTAAAAGAACTGCAGTAACTTTATCGTGTTCTTTCTAATGAAAAGTGAAGGTTTTATAGAGAAAAATTTGAGTAATTTTTACATTCGTAGGACATTGAATCCCACTTAAATTCTGTGAGACATTAAAGACAGCTCACTTGGGAAAGTATGGTCAGAGGGAAGAAGTCCTGCATTTCCGCTGATAAGTCACACGGACATTTGATCAGCCTTTACTTGGATAATAATATTCATATTTGCTATGAATCCTTTTTCAAAAAAATCTTTGGATAAGTACTGACATATTTCCAAGAATTACCCAGAAAATAGAAAAAAAATCCAATGCTTGATATATTATGCCTGCTGCTGCTGTTTTTCTTTCATTGATGAATTTTATGTTTTAAAAATTAAAAGTATTATAATACTTTATCCAGAGTTGAGTGCTTTAGCATTTACAGGGCACTTTGATAATTTTTGCTTGATTTAACCCTGACAGCCCACATGGGGAGACGTTGAGCAGTTACTGTTCCCATTTCACAGATGAGGAGCCAAGGCTCAGAGTAGACTTGCCTGTGCCGAGTGCCAGTCCTATTCTAGGATGTTCTTCCCTCCTCTGTGAGACAGATGGCACACAAAAGTGAGGATAGAAGCATTTATTGAGTAGGCATAAGGGTTTTAAAAACCCTTAACACTGGTAAGGGCTTAGAAATATATGTATATGTCCATATTAAATTACTGAGAGTTCTTAATTGCTAAATGACAGAGGTATCAGCAATTTCATTTAGGGACTCAGCTCCCTTGATTTTGTTCTCTTCCTTTCTGACAATTTTCATAGAACTAATTTGCAACTCAACTGGGGACTAAAATTTCCCATCGAAAATATTAAACATTTTAGATAACTGTGAAAATAGTTTATTTTTATTCCTTGCCAATCTGGGAATATGCCTTTTATGTGCGCGTGTGTGTGGTTTTTTTTAAGTGCTGTATTAATACTTTTTGAAAGAAAAGGACACTTAAAAAAACTTATCCCAAAACTTCAATCTGAAATGTCTTACATTAAGAATATCTTGAATGTTGTGTATATATTTTAAAAAGCACTTTGCGAAATAGTTTGTACATTTATTTCCTAATTTATACATGATTTTTGGTGTTAATATATTTAAGGATTAATAACAGAATGTTTATTTAAGGTGTCGTCCATTTTTATGTATTGTGGGGAGAAGTGATGCGAGTTCTTTTTCGTTAACTGTATTATATCTTCTCTTCTGTAATGTGAACGTTGGGATATGCATAGGCTAAAGCGAATTGTTTGTGCAGTGTGGTCGCCAGTGCTTTGTGTTTTAAGGCTGCCTCTACCGCAGGCTGGTGAACATGCAAAGGAAGATTCGGAAACCGATGCTCATTCTCCTGTTGTTCTCTAACGTCCAGCAAGCTGTCAACTTGAAAAGTGAAGACCACAGTTTTCACAAGTGCAGACAGACTCATACTGGTATATAAAAGCTCATCACCCTGGCGGGTTTGTTGACTCAACGGTACTTAGCATATTAAAAAGTCCATCAGAACTCATACAGAGAGTCTTTATAAATGGTATTAAGGTGGACGAGATCTCCTAGGATCTGAAAGGAAACCTTAATATGTTCATAGGGTAGGAGTATAAGTGAACCTCTGGTTTTGTCAGAGTTTTTAATATGTATAGGCTTGAATAGCGGGCGTCCCTTCCAAACTGTAAAAAGAGGAAGACCATTTTCATTTCCACTTAAAATTTTTTTAGCCATTACTTCATTTCTATTCATTGAACAGGTCAAATTCATCTTCTTATTTGTGAATACAGTACGTTCTTTTAAAACATCCTTACCGGTTAATTTTTTTTCAGTTGGAGTTTGGCATATAAATCGTTTATGCTTTGGTGTAATCTCCTAATAAACTGGTTCTTCAAAAATCATCCTATAAAGTGAGTTTTCATGAAGTTAATGGGATTTAAGGTGTCAACAGAAAATAACCCAAACTCTGCAAAGTAATTGAAAGAGGTTTATTCTGAGCCAAGTTTGAGGACCATGGCCTGGAGCCACACCCAGGAAGCCTTGAGCAGGTGGTTCCGGTGGTTGGGTTACAGTTTGGTTTTATACATTTCAGGGAAACAGGGGTTACAGGTAAAGTCATAAATCAAAACATGGAAGACGTACATCGGTTTGGCCACAAAAGGTGGAACATCTTGAAGCAGGGGCTTACAGGTAATAGGCTGGTTTAAAGAGGATTTGATTTGTAATGAATTGGTTAAAGAAAGGAAGCTTCGTCTAAAGGCTCAGAATGTTTCAAGATAAGACGCCAACCGGAGACAAGGCACCGGCCACACACCCAGAGTGAAGTGATCTGTTAGGTAAACTGAGGACGTGCGGGTGTATTTCGAGCTTTGTTTTGCGTGGGACAAAGCAGTTACCAGGGATGTCTCCAAGAAGGGAGGGGCATGAGGACGGGTTTCTAGGGTCCGCGCCAAGAGAGGGTCCATTCAGCCCGCTGGCGGGGCTAAGATTTGACGTTAGTTTGCAAGCGTGGTTTGCTTGCGACACTCTTTTCTGGGAGCACCGCCCTCCGAGGGGAACCCCGATCCCAGCCGGTTGGCACCGGACTCGTAGCCCGCGAGGGGCGGGCGCCTGGGCCACCGACCCTTGGTGACAACAGACGCGGCCCAGCAGCGCAGAGTTCGCTCCAGGGTCCGCGGGCCGCATCTTTCGCACATGCGTCACGGGAGGCCCGTGTGCGGGCGCATCCAGACCCGGGGGCGGGGCCGGCCGAGCGGCCCGGAAGTGGTTCGCCGCGTCGGATGCCCCGGAAGTGATGTGAGCCTCCGAGCCGGTGAGTGCGGAACGCGGGCGGCGCGGCGCGGGGAGGGCCGTGGGGTTCGCGTGCAGCTCGGGGGGCGCTGGAAGCCCCCACGCCCGCTCGGCCGGGCGCGTGTCTGAGCGTCCCCGCGCGGAGCCGGTGCGCGGTGGCAGGTGCTCCCGGCGCCGGCCCGAGCCGTGTTACCCACCGCGGCGCTGGTCACCCGGACGGAGCTCTGCCACGGGGACGGTGCAGGACGTGAATTGGCACGCAGACCGCTGGGGAGCTTTCTCCCGTCCAGGGTTCTGAGTGTGACTGCGACAGTCTTAAGCCCCTAGCTGACTGACTGGAACCCCGCTTGGCCTGGGGGACCCCAGCAACACCCTAAAGCCGAGTTGCTGGTCTTGAGAAGGGAGGTCAGACACCCCTCCTGCCCGCTCCCTTCATAGAGAAAGTCTCGGCAACTCACCGACAGGCCGAGGCCGTGCGAGACTAACCCGCGGGTCCTCGATTTACCGAACGGAGCTCTCGAGTCTGGGTGTGTGGCGGGTGCCTTGTCTCCGGTTGGCGTCTTCCTCATCTTGAAACATTCCGAGCCTTTAGACGAAGCTTCCCTTCTTTAACCGATTACAAATCAAAGAATCTCTAAAGCACAGTGTATTGACGTATGGCTTCATGTGTAATTCCTGTCTCCCTGAAATGTATAAAACCGAAGTAACCCAACCAGGTGAGTCCACTTGGTCAAGGCTCCCTGCGCGTGGCTCCGGGCTGTGGTCACTCATACTTGGCTCAAAGTAAACCTTTAAGTATTTTACAGAGTTTGGGTTCTTTTCCGTTTACATGTTGTAAATGGGCCTCTGTGAGAGATGCTTGTTTTCCAGGGAGTGCACTTATCCGTGGTTGAGTTTTGCTGAGTGAGACGGTTTGTTACCAGTTCTGTCCATGTTTTACCTTTTTCTAGCTGAAGACGCAGGAAGGCCATCCACAGAGGTCTGTAGATAGGGATTAGAGGATTCTGTTTGGAGGGTGTCATTCTTTTGTAAAGGGGAGGACCCATTGTGAAAGGAGAATGGAGAACTTAATTCTTTTCATTGCAAGTTCATGTTCAGGCAGATCTGTTTTAGCAAAGAGAACTCACCAGAAGTTGAGGAACAGAAAATTGGTTCCCTTAAAATTATCCTTGGCTTAGTTCCCTTGGAAAGCCTTTTTGTGTGCAGCCCACAGCGTGAAGATTCTTGCTGTAAAAAAAATTACAGGTGTCAGCAACGCACGAGAGGCCAGAGGAGAGGACACTGTGTGACTTCGGGCAAGTGACTTAACCTCTCTGACACTCAGCCTGCACTGTACTCAGTTTAGGATAATTCGAGGAGGGTTTATAAGGGACAGTTTGCACAGGTGGAGGGTAGGGACAGCACAGAGTTGGTGCTTTACCTGGAGCTAGTGGCAGTGGAGGTGTTTCTCTTCTGGGACTCCACAGGATAAAGGGGGAGCTGTTACAGAACCAGGAGAAGGAATCCCGGGAGAGAACTTCCTGGCTGGAGGTGTGACCTTCAGCCTGGGGGTCTGAGGGCAGGGATATGAATGTCCCACCTCCTTATAGAGAACAGCCTGGAAGAGCAGGTAGAAGATCCCCGGCATGCAGTAGGACCTTCGTGGTTATCGTAAGGAATACATTTTAAAATCTGTACGTAGAAGGTTTAGAAGTGGTTCCTGGCAAGTGATTTCTGTGGACCAGTAGACACTGAGCTTAACATTTTACAGAACAACAGTAATAATGTCTCAAATGGAGCCCTTCCTGTTTATTGAATGCTTTTCCAGACATTTTTAAAAGCTCTATCCTGTAATCTAGAACATCTCAGTCTCTGTCCAACTCCGCACCCTGGGCTGTCACCACTGTCTTGGTAAGCTGTGCTCAGTAAATGGATGTTGTTATAGGAGTTTGAGTTCACTTTTCTGGGCTCCCACGGCACAGTGTATAGACCAGCACTGTCCAGTAGAACTTTCTGTGATGATGGAAACGTTCCAATCTGTCCCGTCCAATATGATACCCACTGGAAACATGTGGCTGTGAGCACCTAGAATGTGGTTTGAGGGACCGAGGAACTGAGTTTTTACATTTTGTTTAGTTGTAATTAATTTAAACTTAATATTGCATGTGGCTAGTGGTTACTGTATTAGACAGCATAAGGATATCCTTGTTAAGGAGACGCGGTGGGGCCCGAGGGGCCGCTGGCCATGGGAGGTCAGCCTGTAGCATCCTTGGTCTCTCCAGCCCTTGCCTGGGACCATACTGACAAGACCCCCTTCCCCTGGGCTGGACCCCTTTCGACAGCTAGGAGCCAATGACAAGAGACAGAACCAAACCCTATGAGCTGGACCAAGAGAAGTAGGATGCTGATGACAACATGTAGATCATCTGCCTGGGGGACAGTGCGGTGGACAAGTCGATGCTCTTGTTGAGATTTCTCGTGGATGGATTTCAGCCACAGCAGCTGTCCATGTATGCCCTGCCCCGTACAAGCACACGGCCACCGTAGATGGCAAGACCATCCTTGTGGACTTTTGGGACATGCATGCCTCTTACTACCACAAGGCCCACGCCTGCGTCATGGTGTTTGATGTGCAGAGGAAAGTCACCTGTGAGAACCTGGGCACCAGCTTCAGGGGTTCAGGCCACAGATTTCGTGCTTCATGGTGGCCAGTAAAAATGATGGAGACATAAAGGTGACCCCAGAAAGCTTTAATTTTGCCAGGAAGTTCTCCTTGCCCCAGTATCTCAGCTGCTGATGGTACCAATGTCACGAAGCTCTTCAGTGACGCAGTTCGATTAGTTGTGTCTTACAAACATAACTCCCAGGACTTCAGGGATGGGTCTCTAGCAAGAGCTCGAGAACTTCAAATTGGAGCAGAAAGAGGAGGACGTGCTTGACCAAGAGCAGAGTGGCAGCATTGCGAGCCCGTCAGAGGAGGCGGCCTCTTCCCGCAGCTGGTGCGCTGCGGCTGGGGCCCCTCTCTGAATACCCCTCCCATCGGCAACCTCCAGATCTGAATGGAGACACCTCCAGTCCAGGCCTTGCTCTGCCTCCCGTGAACCTGCCATCCCATTTTCCCGGCTCAGGATACAGGGACAAGGCCAGCACCAGTGCACTCTCTGGACAGGGTAAGAGGTCCACGAAGCACGATTAGGGATCAGTGTCATTAACACCTTCCTCACTCCCCAGCCCCCACGCCAGACAGTGAGGAGAATCAGGGAACATGCTTGGGTGTCTCTTTAATAAAAAGAGTGTAGGTAATTTGGCTTTTTCTTCCTGAAACTGACCTCAGGGACTATTCCTTATACTTCTGCCGAGGCAGCGCTGATCCCTCTTCCCACTCCTGCAGAATCTGTGGCCCCACCCTTTTCCCACGTGTCTCTCCTCCCTTTTCCTCTCTAGTCTCCCAGCATCTTTATTGAAAATGTTCTTGAGCAGACAGCTATTCATGCCAGATTTGGGGCACCTACTCTGTTTTAGGAGCTCTTCTAGGTGAGGGCGCGATCACAGGAACAGGCTTGCCATTGGAACTAAAAAAAACCCGGGGACAGGTCTACTGGTAAAACAGTGTCAGCAAACACCAGGGGTCAGTACAGCTACACCACACGCACACCCATTTGGATTACAAGAAGTTGACTTTAGGAAGAGCTTCCTTAAAACCCCTGTTTCAGTATAGGAGGCTGTCCATTCCCTCATCGTCTCGAGGACTAGGTGGGCATCCTTCGTGCCTCCCGTGGGGGCCCAGCGCTGTGGCAGAGCCGTCGCCGCTCACTCCTGCAGTGCCATGGGCGGCTCGCGTGTTTCTGTGATCATCTGTGCATTGTCTGCTTTGCTTTCTTTAGTTTTGCTTTTATTGTTTCCTTTTTTACTGTAAAGGTTGAATGACACACAAAATAAGTATATCTTTATTAGAAGGCAAATACCACCAAACAGCAGCGTGGAACCGAGCTGAGTTCGCGCGTCTGGCAAGGGAGCACCGCGGCACTCAGCCGGTCTCCAGACAAACCGGAAGGGCAAAAACAAGGACCGTGCCGAGTTAGGCAGATTCGGAGTCCAGGGCTCTGGGTGGCTTTGCGATTGACCCCCTTCTGTGCGGCTGCTCCTCAGGTGTCCTGCCACCCGTGTCAGGAAGCCTGGATTCCAGAGTGCGGGGACGACGCGTGACTCCCGCAGGCCCAGCCGTGGATGTGCCTGTGTGGCCCCGCGAGCTGCTTACGTCCCCCTGGCAGCTGTTTCCACGCTCCACCCTCTGCTTGCCGGCAGTAGCTCCGACTCGGTAAGTCTCCGCGCCTGTCTTCGCTTCAGTTTCCTCATCTGTAGAGCGGGAGTAAGGAAAATACTCTCCTCACAGTGTTCGTGAGGACTAAATGAGTTAACCCCTGAAAAATGCTTAGAACCTTGCAAGTAGTGAGGTCGTGGTTTGAATGTTTATTATTGCATTTATTTCTAGATGCTTTTTGTATTTGGTACAAATGGGATTTTAAATTTTAATTTTCAATTGTTTGCTGCTGTTATGAGAATAGTTGTTTTTTTATATTAACCTAATAATCTGCAACCTTGCTCAGTTCATTTGTTATTAATTGTCATTTTGTAGATATCCCTGGGATTTTCTGTGAAATCAAACATCTCTTCTGTAAATAGGGACAGATACACTTCATCCTTTTTTCTTTTTTTTCTTTACTGCAGTCTCTGAAAGGACAGTGGTGCACAGCAGCAGTGAACATCTGGCCTTTTTCTCGGACTCAAGGGGCGACCGTTCATTCTTTCTCCAATAAGCGTGATGAGCTGTGGCCTTTTGCAGATGCCCTTTATGAGAGTGCAGGTGCCCGTCCGTCCCTGGCTTGCTCTGCGTTCGATTTTCCTGGCCCCGAAGGTGCACTGAATTCTGTCTCGTGCCTGTCGGTGTGGTGAGGTGCGTTGGCTGAGTTCTGACCGCTGAGGTGGCCTGTGTTCCTGCGGAAGCCCTCCTGGGTCTTCACGTGTGGTCCTCTCTGGACTGCTGGATCCAACTGGATAATGCTTTGTTCCGAGTTCTTTGCATCTGTATTCATGAAGGGTATTGGTTTGTAATTTCTTTTCTCGTAGTCTCAGGTTTTGGTACTAGGGCCTCATAGGATGACTTGTATAGTGACCTTACTTCCTCTGTTTTCTGAAAAACTCTGTGAAAGATTAGTGTTGTTTATGTCTTAACTGTTTGCTGGGATTTACCAGGAAACAATCTGAGTCTTGAGTTTTTGTTTGGGGAATGTTCTTTTATAACAAATTCAACTTCTCGAGTAGATAGAGGGCTATTTAGAATGTCTGTTTCTTCTTGTGTTTATTTGGTTATTTGCATTTCTCAAGAAATTTGCCACTTCACACTAAGTTGAATTTGTCAGCGTGAAGTCATTCATAGTGCTGCCTTGTCCTTTGCTGACCGCGGGGTCAGACTGACAACCGTTGTTCGATGCCTCGTGTTGGCTACTGGTGCTCTCGTCCTTCCTCGGTCAGGACAGCTGCAGATCGTCGGTTCAGTTTGCCTTTTCAATGAGCCAGGGCTTTTCCTGTTGTTTTTTTAATTGTCTTTCTATTTTCTCTTTTGTTTATTTCTGTTCTTTATTATTTTCTTCCTTCTACTAACTTTAGGCTTACTTTGCTCTTTCTCTGTTTTCTTGATTTGGAACTTTAGGTTATTGGTTTTAGATTTTTCTTCTTAACTTTTTTTTTTTTATTAATGTGGGGGAATAAGGAGGGAAGTTCAATTTCCTTTTTTTTTTTCTTTAGACAGTCTCACACTGTCGCCCAGATAGAGTGCAGTGGCCATCATTGTAGCTCACTGCAGCCTCCAACTCCTGAGCTCAAGCGATTCTCCCGTAATTAAAATATGTCTCTTGTAGGCAGCATATGATAGAGTCTAACTTTTAATCCACTTTGTCAATCGCTGCCTTTAAATGGGAATTTTTAAATCATTAACATTTAATGGAACTATTTGCATGGTTAGACTCAGGTGTACTACTGTTTGCTTTCTGTTTGTCCCCTCTATTGTTTGTTCTCTATTATCCTGTTTTGAAGTGTTTGAGTAGTTTTTAGTATTTCATTTACTGTGTCTGCCTCCTTTCTGGGTCTGTCTCTCTGTGTGACATGTTGGCAGTTGCTCTGGGGGTGCAGGCAGGTAGAGCTAGGACCTGCCCTCGCAGAGCCGTGGAGACCTCACAACCACAGGAGCCCTTTAATCCACTCCTGACCCTTTTGTACGTTTTCGTGTGATTGCTTCTGTGTGAATTAGAAGCCCACTAGACAATTCCATAATTTTTTCTTTCTACAATCAACATATATAAAAACTCTTAAGGAAGAAAAAAAATAGTCTTTTATATTTTCCATTTCTGTTGCTCTCCCTTTGCTTCTCAAGATCCAGGCTTCCCTCTGGTATTGAATTCCTCCACCCTGCAGAACTTTCATGTTCCTGGTGCAGCAGATATACGAGAGACAGATTCTCTTGTTTCCCACCGTCTGAGAATGTCTTTGTTTTGCCTTCCTGAGGATGTTTTCCCCGGGCACAGAAGATGGTTCTTTTCTTCCCACACTTGCTCTGTCGTTCTGTGGTGGTCACGTGCAGCGCGGGATCCTGGAACGGAGAGGGACGTTAATGGAGAAACCAGTGAAACCCAGACCCCCTCTGGGGTTTAGTTAATAGCAACAGACCAGCGATGGCTTCTAGTTTTGGCAGATGTGCCATGGTCACGCCAGGTGCCGCTGCGAGGACAACGTAGGTAGAAGTCTGTGCAAATACCTTTGCAACTTGTCGGCAAATCTAAAATCATCCCAAAACAAAAGGTTATTTAAAATACATCGACAAGAAGGGTAACAAGAAGAGGGTGTCCCCACGGAGCGGTGGCCCAGCATGGGGAGGGGAGGACACTGGAGGGGAGGGTGGTGGGGGCGAGGGTGGGGTTCGGGGGTGCTGAGCAAACAGAGGCGAGGAGGAGAATGGAGTTGCACGGGCAGAAAAAGATTGGATGACCCTGTAGGTTGAACTGGAAACTAGGACATTCTACAGACAGCTGGCGTGTACCCTTCCTGGTGTCAAGGGCACGAGGGTCAGGAATGTTCCTGCCCGAAGGAGACCGAGGCAGCGCGAC
The DNA here is from genome assembly GCA_963575035.1 of Avahi laniger. Classification (NCBI taxonomy): domain Eukaryota; kingdom Metazoa; phylum Chordata; class Mammalia; order Primates; family Indriidae; genus Avahi; species Avahi laniger. The sequence continues at coordinate 11,856 of CAUYSK010097802.1, read as the reverse complement.
AGCTGACCACAGCGCGTGACGCGCACGTGGACCCTCCTATTGGTAAAGTCACTGTGGGGACAGCCCACTTGGGGTGCCTGAGCAGTGGCTGGTAGTCGTGGACCACTGCTCGTGGCCTGGCTTCCATGGTGCCCCTGGTTCTGCAGGGAACACCCTTGTCGGGAGCGGGGGGCACACGGGGAAGTGTCCAGGTGAGGGGTGTCAGGTTGGCGACTTACTCTCACATGATTCAGGAAAAAAGTTCTTTGTATCATTCTAACTTTTCTGTAACTGTGATCGCTTCAGAATTAAAAGCAAGACGATCGAGTGCCTCACTAAGGGAGTGACCGCCACAAAGGAAGTGTCTCCTCCTTAGAGGAGCGCGGGTATGGGGGAAGTCCCCTTGAAGGACTGGTGTGTCCCATGCTTGCTGGCTCTGTGGTGATTTTGAAACAGTACACATACATTGTATCCCCTTCTGTGTATATATATGTCATACTTAAAAACGAGGGGCTCTGTGAGTTTTCTCTTATGTGGGGTACACAGAACAGGGCCATCCGAGAGCGAGGGCGTCTGTCCTGGTGAAGGAAGAGGGGCTGTCCTTTCCTGGAGCGCGGGGTCGGTGTCCTCCTCACTACCCCCGCACCTGCAAGACACGCAGCTGTCAGGAGCTGTTCACTGAGCTGGTGACAGCGTAAGGAGGCTCTGTTAGCGACGAGTAGCTTGGACTCCCTGAGCACGCACATGCGCCGCCGCCGCTGGTGCTGGGGTCTGTCTCTACCTATGCCACATGTCTGACCCACGTGTGTGGCTTTCGGCACCAAGCCAGTCCTCTGTGGACACCGGTTCAACTCTGACCCTACCTGCAGTTACCGTAGCCCCGCGGGTTGAGGGCTCAGCCACACAGACGCCAGTTTCAGATGCCAGTCGCAAGCCAGGTCCCCAGGGCACCACACTTCTGTCCGACTTGGCTGCAAATCAGGGCACCTGTAACCCCCTCCTCATTTTCGTAGTTTGCCGTAAGGGAACTCAGGAAGACACTTGATTGACGTTTCCCGGTCCGTTAGAAAGGGTGTTACGAAGAATACGGATGAGCGGCCGGATGTAGGGGTGCAGGAGCATCTGTCCCTGGGGAACCAGGCAGACCACCCTCCCGGCACAGGACATTCACCACCCGGAAGCTCTCCAGACCACGTGGGTTCTGGTTACTAACACGGGCTCCGGCTCCTGCCCTCTGCAGGGGGCGGGGCTGAAGGCGCCGGGCTCCTTGCCACGGCCGGGTCTCTCTGGTGACCGGCCCCCGTGTGAAGCTATCCAGGACCCACCAAGAGTCACCTCATCAGAACAGAAGACTCTCCTGTCACCCAGGAAACTCCCAGGGATTCAGGAGCCCCGTTTCATGTGCTCCTATCACCCCGTCACTCAGAAAATTCCAGGGGTTCTGAGAGCTGTGTGTCAGGGCTGGGGCAGAGACCCGGTGTCTGTTTCTCGTGAGATCACAGTATGACAGCCAGGCACCGCCGTGTGCGTCCGTGTGGGCCGGCTCAGCCATCCTCACCCAGCCCCGTCCGTTGACGGTGAGGAGACGGGGGCAGCGCAGGAGCGCGGCCTTCCCTGGGTCGCACTGAGATGCGCGGGAAAGGTGGCGGTTTGTTTCCCGCTGTCGTGCTCCATGTTTGATGTTCTTGTTTTCCAGTTTAGTGGCTTTAAAACCACACAGGATAACACAGTTACATCTGAGGAAGTGGATATTATTATTTTGCAGAAATTTTGACTCGAAGTTACAAATTTCATTTTTAACATTTTCCCTGAGCAGATCCTTGACATCCACAGGGGTGAGTATTCAGTGTTGCAGGAGATTTAATGTTTTAAGTCCTTTGCACACAAATCCAAATCTTGCTCCCAGGCAGCAGACAGGCTGGCAGGCCAGGGACGCAGCCTGCTGCAGGGTCGCCAGTGGTGAATGGCTTAGAAAGTGGGTCCATCAGTTCACTTGTTTGCTTCAAAAACCCACGTCGAGACTCTCTGTGTGCCAGCCGCTTTGCTTTAGTCTCCATTTGGTGTTCAGGTTTAAACTGAGCTAGAAATAAGTAAACTCATTTGCAAATTTGATTCTTTTTAGGGGGCCATGATACTTTCACGGCTGTTCTCAGCAAGACCGCAGACCGTGTTTGAGGGCGCAGGGCGCCAGCTTCCGTCTGCCCTGGCTGGCCTCACGCCCGGCTGGTGCCTCCTGAGGCAGGCTGCTCCCAGGCTGCTGTCGGTCGGCCGCACAGACCACGCCAAGCATCAGGAGCCCCCCAGAAAGAAGCTGCTCTCCGAGAAAAAGCTGGTGAGACTCTCAACTGAGGGCAGCTGCCGCAGTTTTCTCCTTGGAGGACACAGGGTGTGGTAGTTTCTCCTGGGTCGTCTCCGTCGGTCCTGTGGCTGGTGTGCAGGATGTGGGAGACGCAGCGAGGCCTGCCCGGTGCTGTACTTTATGGAATACAGCCACGGGATGGTCCCCAAGGGCGGGCTGGCCGGATGGTGTTTTGTCCCGCGGGCAGGGTGGGGCGCGGTGCTGCTCACCTCATCACTGGCCTGTGTCTTCCGTGCGTGTCATGCACGTCCTTCACAGGGACCTGCGTTTCCTAACCGAGAACATCTAGAGGGGAGTGAGCCTCTTGTAGTTCTCTAAGCCTTACACACCGTTCTTGTCCTCTTTACCAAAACCTATTTAAAACGTGAACGATCTTTGAATAAATGCAAGAAAGTACATGTTCACGGCCGGGGGTGGGGTTCACGCCTATAATCCTAGCTCTCTGGGAGGCTGAGTCGGGTGGATTGTCTGAGCTCAGGAGTTCGAAACCAGCCTAAACAAGAGCGAGACCCCGTCTCTACTAAAAATAGAAAGAAATTAATTGGACAACTAAAAATATATAGAAAAAATTAGCTGGGCATGGTGGCGCATGCCTGTACTCTCAGCTACTCCGGAGATTGAGGCAGGAGGATCGCTTGAGCCCAGGAGTTTGAGGTTGCTGTGAGCTAGGCTGACGCCACGGCACTCTAGCCCAGGCCAAAAGATTGAGACTCTGTCTCAAAAAAACAAAACAAAACTCATTTGTTAAATCCTGCCTGACGGGCCAGGCAGGTAACACATGATATCAGAAATGATAAATGACAACTAATGTTTAACCTTGCTGTTAGGTAACTGAAGAGGACTTTTAATATACTACCATACGACAGCATATACATTATGTATTTTTTTGAACATTCAGAATTAAAATTTTAGAGGAGTAAGAAAAGCAAATGTAGATGAAGGTCTGATGGACTGACCATCTTGGGTAATCTCTGAGGGAACACAACAGAATTTGGAGACCATTATGCTTGTGGTTCACCATTACTTTAGAATGTGTAGCCTTGTTCTTGGAAAGTTTTTTATTTATGATAAATTTAGTAACTCCCTAATCTTTAAACATAAGTGGCTATATGATACTTTCACTCTGTGTGTATGTGAGCGAGAGAGAATTACAGGAACCAATCACATGATTCTTTGTGTTCTACTTTGAGTTCAACTCTTTTGGAAGTGTCCTCCCTCATCCCACTTGACACATCTTTGGAGATTTCCTTTCCAGAAGTTTCTTTTCCCCCTGAAGCAATATCATTTATATTCCCATTTGAGCCCTTCGATATCTTGTTTTAGCATCCGAAAACTAGAGCTTTTAGTGAAACGAATGGGCTGCAGTTTGCTTTGTGACAGGTCTCTACTCACGGGTCGAAGGCCTCTAGCTTTCTTGATCTCATTTGATCTTCATCATTTGGCACTGACAGTAAATCACACAGTGGTCACACTTTCCTTGGATGCATTTCCTCGCATCCTTTACTTGTCATATCAGGATCATGGAAATCCTGCCGCTCATTAACTTTGTCAGTTTAAAGAGGACCCTCGCAAAGCGCGCTGGATGAGCATCGGAAAGCATGCCATGCGGTGTGTGTGAGGGCGTCAATCATTTGTCGTACCCACTCCTGTCACTTCAGGACTTTCTGCTCTCTGCCTAAGAACTCAGAATACCGAAGGGGTGGACAACTGAGAGACAGATGAAATACTTGATTTGTTTAGTTGCTAAGTGCAGCTGGGACAGGTAATTAAACAGTCCTGCTCCCGCGGAGAAGCCTGCAGCAATGTAACATGAAATCCCAGAAACCCAGCTGCACCCAGATTTAGATTCAGAACTAATATTAGGTAGGCCTCCTTTAACTTGACAGATTTTGTAAACATCATTTCTGGTTTATTTGTTCAGCATGATTGAAGATGAAGCATGTGTGTTTTGTTCACTGTTTGAGTTTTCTCGGGAGCCTGTGGTTGTTTACAGATATCGGGGGAAATAGCCTACGTGGGCACAGTGCCGTGTCTGGAGGGCAGGGGATGCCACGGGTGAGGCTCTGCTGGTCCCCGGGACTCCAGCCCATTCCTGACTTCGGCGTTCCACGGTGGTGGGAATGGGTCAGCCATGCACGTGGATCAGGATGAGTTGGAGTGTGTATGTGTGTGGGGGGAGGTTGGTAGAACCAGTTTCCTCCTAACATTTTTATCTTGTATGGGAGCATATTATTAATAGGATATAAGTAGCAAAGATCTCTCTGTGTGTACAGCAATGTCTTTGTTTTAATTCAAGCACTTATTTCTATGCAGAAGTTGTTACCACCGTTTAGTCATTTGCTCAAACCAAAAATTTAGCAATTGTTCTTTTCACTCACCTCCCCAGGCCACGCCCCAGCAGGCTTTTTGTAGGGCTGACTCATTCTTACCCTTCAAGTCTCATCTTAAACATCCCCTTCTCTGGGGAGCCTCCTCTGACCAACTTTCCGAAATAGCCCTGACCATCTGTGCTCTGTCGTGACCCTAATTAGTCCCTCCCAGCACTTGTCGCAAGTGGTCATTGTTGTTTTTCGCACAGCGGGCACACTTTCCTTGGCTGCATTTCTTTGTGTTCTTGACTTAGATCAGGACTGTGATAATCCTGCTACTTGTTAGTTGGTTGTTTATTCACTTACGTATGTGCTTGTGTCTACTTCTTGTTTGTTTACTATCTGTCTACCATACCAGATATTCCTTCTGTGAGGGCAGAGCCTGTTTCTTTCCTTCACTCTATATTTCCAGCTCATAGCTCAATGCCTTGCATGTAGTTTACACCCCATAAATATACACTGGATATCGTGTCCAAACTGTATCGTAGATCAGTGGTATACTGGTAAAGGTCTAGCTTTCAAAAAATAAAAAAGACAGATCCAATTTGTATAGCATTTACCAGTATCTGTGATGTCAACACTCCCTCCGTGGCATATTTGAAGCTACCAAAATGACGTCACTGATTATGGAGTCAGGAAGCCATGCGCAGCCATTGGTACAGGCTTCTTCAAGGGAGCAGAACGGTTTAATTATCTGTCCTAGCTGAATTTAGCCCCTAACCAAAGCAAGGATTTCCTCTGTCTCTTTCTGTTGTCCACCCCTTCAGTATTTGGATTCTCATTTCCATCTATGCAAATATAATAGACATAAATCACTCCAAGAACATAGATGTTAGTAAAATATATTGAAAAATTATTAGGAAATGATGGGTTTTGAGCACTTATTCCATTTATTATTATTTAATTATAACTTTATACAATTTAATGTTTAATGGCTATGTTTCACACTGGCCTGCAAGATTTCTGAAAATTGAACAATCCACCCTCAAGCCAGCTCCAGCCACCCCACTGGAGATGATCCGTTTTGGATCCGCTGATGACTATGTGCCCTGTAGTGATGGGCTCGTAAACAAAGTGAGGAAGACAGTTGGCAGGGATGGGTGGGTAAACTGTTATTGCAGAAGCATTTCTCTGAGAGTTTTTACTCACCTCCAGTAGATATACCATTAAAGAAGATGACCCTATTGGCGGAGGAGTGGGGGCCAGGGCAACATACGTAACCTAAACATCTGTACCCCCATAACATGCTGAAATAATAAAAAAAAAGATGACCCTAATGAATCCTGTCTTGATAGACATGATTTGGCATAATGACTAGGCAAGAGAATGAGCTGGCAGCAGTGAGAAATAAAGAAATCAGAGAGGGAGCAGAATAAGAACAATCTCAACCTTCCTTGTAGAGCGCTGGCCCAGACAAAGTGAGACCCTGACTCTAAAAAAAATAAAATAAAAATAAATGAATAGCATGCTGTAACATCTTATTGCCAGAGATGGTTGTAGATCTCAGAGTGCTTAGTGGTTGAGAGCACTTAATTTTCAGAAAATTATTGCAGGGCCAGAAGTCCCTCATGCCCATTTTTAGTCATTGAAGTCACAGTCAGCTAGACTACTTGCCACTTCACATTTGTCTGCATGTCCGTAGCGGGACAGAAATGAGCCCCAGATGGTGTCTGAATCAAGGCCCGTGGCACTCTGGGGACTCAGAGCAGACGACGGGGAGGTGACAAGCTCAGGGATAAGGGCTCACAGAGAATAGGAAAACTGAGGGAAAGAGCCACATTGTGGATGAGTTGCCACCCGGTGTAGGATTTTCTCCTTGTAAAGTGTAGGTAGAGGTAGCTCTGGCATTTTTAGAAAAACACACTATTGCTATAGGAAATATAAATCATAATTAGTGCCATTTACTGTATTTTGTTTATATAGCCACAGTGAGAAATCATTAGTGCCATGAAAATCAAGAGAGTGGAGACTGGTGAATGCCCTTGACCTTTGCAGCCAACAAAGATGAGTGCAACTGAAATGCTCCTCTCTACACTCTGACATTGGCTAGAGTTTCTCAGCCCTTGACTCACATCTTAGCCCATGTGAATCCTTATAAACTGACAGAATTAATCCCAGAATGGATATGATTGCCTTCCTCAAATTGGAGATATTCTCACTTAATTGGCTAGAAGGAAAGGACATCTAATGAGCCCATCTTTAGTGCCTGTTACTGAGGTTGTAGAGATGAAAGGTACAGACTCTGCATGCAAGTGTGGGAGGGTGGAGGAAGGAGGAAGCCAAGAAAACAGGAATTCTAAAGCTGTAATGGAGATGCGCACAGGGTGTTCTTAAACCCCAGATGGAGGCACATTAACACAGGGCTTCCGGGAAGTGACATCGCCTCGGTGTTGAAGTGTGAGTGGAAGTTGATTAGGTAATAAAGGGGAGTTAGGATGTTCTGGGGGATACGGAGCCCGTAGAAGAGTGAAGCACGGCATACATACTGTGCTACAAAAAGCGTGGACTGTCTGGGGCTCAAAAATGAAGGCAGGACTTTGTACATTCCTATCTCCATTCCCAGGGAACCCAAAAGGAAAAGAGGAGTGAGAACAAGAAGACCCATGACTTCATAATTTTATTCTATTTGAGGCTAGTTTTCCCATTATTGTCCTCTTTTAAAATTTTGGTGATCTGATTCAAGAGGTGGGGTTTTCATGTAAAATAATACTGGATGGAGGATTAACATGGCTTGTCATGTTCCATGTTATTGCTCTGTGTCCTGCTACAGCTGCTGCCTATTCACACCCTGAGGCTTGGCGTGGAAGTGGACTCCTTTGATGGGCACCATTATATCTCTTCAGTAGTTCCTGGTGGTCCTGTTGATACACTGAGCCTCCTGCAGCCAGAGGATGAGCTTCTTGAGGTAAAATTTATGGGGGAAGAAAGACACAGGAATTTTTAAGTTGCGTAGTTAGTATAACAAATAAGCAAAACAACACTGAAACCTCTAATTTTACAAATAAGAAAATAAGGCACTAACTTCCCCAACTTTATACACTGAATTAGTGGTAGAAGGAGAATTTCAGTTTGTGTTTCCTAACTCCCATTTCATTATTTTTTCAAATACATTATTATACTACCTCCTATGCCCCTAAAAGAGATGTGGGTAATGGTCAGAGGAGAAGACTACATAGAAGAGGATTCTTTTAAAAGTGAGCATCTACAAGAAACCCTAGGTTGAATTTAATAGAATCAACCTAGTAGCCTTAGCCAAAATTAGAATCCCATGGGCCCTGATTTTAGAGATTTCTTTCTAAAATTTATGTATGCTCAAAGTGAAATGACAAGGATAGCAAATAGGTCTCATGTTGGGTACAACTGCAGTTTATTAGTCACTTAAAGGAATCTGTTGAGAAGAATTGTGAGTAGGCCGGGCGCGGTGGCTCACGCCTGTAATCCTAGCACTCTAGGAGGCCAAGGTGGGCGGATTGTTTGAACTCAGGAGTTCAAAACCAGCTTGAGCAAGAGCGATACCCTGTCTCTACTAAAAAATAGAAAGAAATTAATCAGACAACTAAAAATATATAGAAAAAATTAGCCAGGCATGGTGGTGCATGCCTGTAGTCCCAGCTACTCGGGAGGCTGAGGCAATAGAATCGCTTGAGCCCAGGAGTGTGAGATTGCTGTGAGCTAGAATGATGCCACGGCACTCTGGCCCGGGCAATAGAATGAGACTCTGTCTCAAAAAAAAAAAAAAAAAAAAAAGATTGAGGGAAGTTCGTGTTAGCAGAAGACATGTTACATCAATAATACTGGTGTCAATGCATATTTCACCATCGAGTTTGCCCTCTTTCCATTTAACTAGCTTGGAATTCAACAGCCTAATAGACCAAGAGTGTGGGTTGTGAAACACCTGTTTCCTAGAAAAGGCTAAGGTGAGCCAGGACCATTCTAGTTCATTCCCTGTCCAAGGCTTTGCGCTGATCTAGCACATAATATCCTGACCACCAAGACAGGCCAACAGAGAAAGACCCACCAGTTGGGATTACTGTGGTGCCTATTGACTGGGTCTGGGAGGAAATGAGGCATGGGGGGGGCGGGGAAGGGAAGCCAGCTGATGATGGTGTAAGGCAGATTCTTCCAGATCAGTTTTAAACTATCGTTATGGCTAGTTCTAAAAAGAAAAGGAGCTGATAAAAATCATATGCTTCAAAGCAGGTGGGCTTAGCCAAAAAAAAAAAAAAAAAAGTCTTTCACAGTAGATTATGCCTGCAGTTCCGACTACTGGAGAGGCTGAGGCTGGAGCATTCCTTAAGCCCAACAGTTCGAGGCATGCCTGGGTGATATAGAGAGACCTTGTCTCAAAACAAACCAAAAAAAACCCTTGATTGATAGAGATATAATGCACAATAAATGTTGAATTTGTAGATGTTACACTGTCTGGTTTTAAATATTAACAAAAACCTCACAAACCACAAGTACTTTATTTTTCATAATAAACCTTTGCATTGCTTACCATTAGCCTACGTTTTGGGTTTGCTACTTTCAGAAGAATACTCATTCTCTCTCAAGCATTTTTTTAAAATTTCAAAATATGAAGGGGGTACAAATGTTTTTGGTTACATGGATTGCTTTTGTAATGCGAGTCACAGTTACAGATGTGCCCATCACACAAATAGTGTTCATTGTATCCATTAGGCAGGTTTTTGTCCCTCCCCTATCTCCCCTCCTCCCTGCTTGATTTCTACTGAGTTTTACTTCCCTCTATGCACACATGTGCTCATCGGTCAGTTCCAATTCAACAATGAATACATGTGGTGTTTGTTTTTCTATTCTTGTGATATTTCACTTAGGAAAATGGTCTCCAGTTCCATCCAAATTGTTGCAAAAGGCATTAACTCATCCTTTTTTTATGACTGATTAGTACTCCATGGTATACATATACCACATTTTATTAATCTACTCATGAATTGACAGACACTTGGGTTGATTCCACATCTTTGCAATTGTAAATTGTTCTGCAATAAACATTCAAATGCAGGTGTCTTTTTGATAAAATGACCTCTTTTCCTTTGGGTAGATACTCAGTAGTGGGATTGCTGGATTGAATAGTAGGTCTACTTTTAGTTCTTTGAGGAATCTCCATGCTGTTTTCCATAGAGGTTGTACTAATTTGCAGTCCCACCACCAGTGTTTAAGCGTTCCTTTTTCTCTGCATCCCCACCAGCATTTTTTTTTTTTTTTTTTGAGACAATCTCGCTCTGTTGCCCGGGCTAGAGTGCTGTGGCATCAGCCTAGCTCACAGCAACTTCAAACTCCTGGGCTCAAGCGATCCTCCTGTCTTGCCCTCCTGAGTAGCTAGGATTACAGGTGTGTGCCACCCTGCCCAGCTAATTTTTTCTATTTTTTTTAGTAGAGACGGAGTCTCACTCTTGCTGAGGCTGGCTGGTCTCAAACTCCTGACTTCAAGCGTTCCTACCGCCTCAGCCTCCCAAAGTGCTAGGAGCATCTATTGTTTTTTGACTTTTTAATAATGGTCATTCTGACAGGGGTAAGATTTTTTTTTTCTTTTTTTTGAGACAAAGTCTCCCTCTGTCACCCCTGCTAGAGTGCAGTAGTACCATCACAGCTTACTGCAACCTCAAGCTTCTGGGCTCAAGCGATTCTCCTGCCCCAGCCTCCCAAGCAGTTGGGAGTATAAGCGCACACTACCACATCTGGCTAACTTTTCTATTTTTTTGTAGAGATGAGGTGTCACTCTTGCTCAGGCTGGTCTTGAACTTCTGGCTTCAAGTGATCCTCCTGCCTCGGTCTCCCAGAGTACTAGGATTACAGGTGTGAGTCATTGGTCCCAGACAAAATTTTAAAATATTATATTAAACAAAACTCTTGCATTCCTAGAATGAAACCCACTTGATATATTATTAATGTGCTCCTGGATCCTGTTTGTCATCACTTAATTTAGGCTTTTTTACATTGATAATCATTAGTGATATGGTCTGTAGTTTTCTTTTTGAGTGTGTTATATTTGTCATGTTTTGGTGTTAGTGTTTTTTTAATTGATATTATTAGAAAAATACAATTATTTGAACTTTTTTGACTTTTCGGAATTGAAGTTTTCCTTATGGCTAATTTTGGTGAATGTTCCATGGACACATGAAAAGAGGGTATAGTCTCTATTTTCAGGTCAGAGTTTGATATACTCACTAAAGATACCTTATTAATTATGTTTTTAAGTCATACTTTATTTTTTTTGTCTCTTTTTTATAGAAAAGAGATTGGAACTTAAGTCTTTTCTTGAAATGTCTTTAAATGTTTGTTCTCTTCCTTTTTTTTGTTATCTTCTTCAGGTTTTCTTATTTTGCAAATGTTGAATTTCCTATTCCTGCTTTCATATTTATACAGTTCTCTCTGAACACGTATGTCTTCATTTGCTTTTCATTTTGCACACTCTTCTCATTTCTGACTCTGATGCTCTATATTGTATCTTTTTATGCTTGCCCTGCTTCTGGTTTTGCTTATGTCTCTGCCATAATTTTCTCTTTCTTTTTTTTAATTTTCAATACTTAACTGACAAACAAAGATTGTATATATTCGAGGTGCACAACGTGATGATTCAATGTGCATATACATGGTGTAATGATTTTATTTTTTCTTTTTCATTCACTTCTTTCCTGAACTCTGCCACCTTATGTTTCCCCTCCTTTGGTCATCTCGCCCTCCCTTCTCTGAGTTGTTTTTTTCCTATCTTATGCTCATTTTATGGAAACAATTACATCATTACATTTTTTAAAAATTTAAGGCAAAATGTCCACAATTTTTTTCTGCTCTGGGGTAATGTTTTCATGGTGACTATTCATCTGCATTTGTTTTTCAGTTCCTTTTTCATTTTTTTCTTCTGTCTTTGTTGGTTCTTTTTTGATTCCTCATCTTTGAATGAGGAGAATTTTTCCTAAATCAACTGCTTACAGGAGATTTATGATGGGAAGGGGTCAAGGACACCTTCTACATCAGTGAGAATTTCCCTTTTTTTTTTTTTTTTTTTTTTAGACAGAGTCTCACTCTCTTGCCTGGGGCGAGTGCCGTGGCGTCAGCCTAGCTCACAGCAACCTCAAACTCCTGGACTCAAGCAATCCTACTGTCTCAGCCTCCCAAGTAGCTGGGACT
>CAUYSK010097800.1:0-15159 GCA_963575035.1 Avahi laniger | reverse complement strand
AAACTCCTGGGCTCCAGCAATCCTACTGTCTCAGCCTCCCAAGTAGCTAGGACTACAAGCATGAGCCACCATGCCCGGCTAATTTTTTCTATATATATTTTTAGCTGTCCAATTAATTTCTTTCTATTTTTGGTAGAGACGAGGTCTCGCTCTTGCTCAGGCTGGTCTCTAACTCCTGAGCTCAGAACGATCCGCCCACCTCGGCCTCCCAGAGTGCTAGGATTACAGGCGTGAGCCACCGCGCCCGGCCCCTTTGTTTAATTTTTTAATATTATTTGGGGAGAATAGAAATTCCTAGGGGACAAAAGAGTAACTATGATAGAACAAAACTGAATCTTCATATCCATGTTAGAATGATCAAGAAACAGAGAAAGAGAGAGAGAGAGAGAGAGAGAGAGTGTGTGTATTCCTTAAACTGGTATTGATATGTATGAAGATGATGTTAAAAGCCTTGAAAACATTAAGAAGCAAACCATCTCTGCAATTACTGGAAGGGATTTCCAATTCATCAAGTTCTATTTAATTACTTTAAAGCTTCAACTTAAAAACAAATCCAGCAGAATGATGGCATTGAGGGTTTTTTAATCATATTTTATCAAACTCCTTAGCAGATTGGTCTGTGAAAGGAACATAATCAATCTGAAATTTTCTGGGATTATTAACTATTTAAAACACTGAGATTTTGTATTGGCCAATCCATCAAAAAGAAATATGCATCTTTAAGGCATAAAGGGGTCACTGATTCACTGACCCGTGATTATTTTCCTCTGCGAAAAACACAATTGGTAATAGGGATAAAACATTTCTCTAAAAATCCCATAATTCAAATCAAGTCAAACTTGATTTGCTTAGAAATCTACTTTTTGTCCCCCCGAGGGACCGTGTTACAGCTGCGGTAGGATCATCATGAGATTAAAAACCTCTTTGAGATTTTTGATCGGTTGTTAGTTAGACTTTGTCACGGCAAAGAAAGCACTCTTTGTAGGGTAAACGATGATTTGTGTGTGCATGCTGATGCCAGCAGTCCGTCAGGATTTTGCTGGACTTCTCAGCTCAGCCTAACACCGGGAACCTTAGATTTTAAGTTCAAAGTTGAAAGTAGTACAGGGTATTTAGCTAAATTTCCACTACTAAGGAATGGATTGTCTATATACTTTTGCATAACCTATATTGTGCTGGCTTTTTCTCTGGACCTGCTAACACAGAATTTCCAGACATCTCGTTAAGTGCCCTGATACTTTATTTTTTCCGAAAATTATTAAGGGTATTTCATATATGCTCATAAATAAGCCTTGTCAGTGGTTGATTGCCTTTCCATGTTCTCTGTGTTCTACCTCCTCTACCTCTCAGAAATATAACATACACTACTGCTCTTTCTTGTGTTCAAAGAGGAATCGCTTCTGCTGGACACCACCATCTCCCTGTGGGCACCACGTCTCTGTCAGGACTCATGATTACATCTGCTCAGTGCCACTATTTCACACCGTAACGGTGCATGTTCTTTGCATTCCTCATTATTCCTTAATCACTCTATGTTCATTGTAGAAATGGAGACAATGCCTCCCTCCCATGTAAACGTTAGATTTTTCTGCAAATAAATGCTCCAAATTATTTTAAATTGTTTAGTAAAACGTTTCTTTTATGTTTTGCCACTACTTGTAATGAATTCCCCCCACCCCCAACATGACAAATAACCTTCACTCTGTGATGTGAAGAGTCACCAAGCACCATGTTTTATAGAGGTTTGCATGCTTCTAAATCTTCCCTCTCTTAGCATGATGACTCAGCCCAACATGTCAATAGATTTTTTGCCAGGACTGTCCCATAAGCTGACACTTCCCAGATACATTAAAAAAAACAGAGATAACTGAAATAGAGTCTTAGTGATGTTCTTTGCTCTTACATGGAACTGCTAATGAGTACAGGAATTTGGGCAGGGGAGGGGTGCTAAAAACCACCAGGTCAGTGTGCTTTCAATTTCACCTTGTGTCCCTGTCAAACCAGCCTCTTTCAGGCTGACTAAAAAAAAAGTTGTATAAAGATAGGTTGTTACTATGTAATTGTTCTCAATATTTTTACATCTAAACTGGTCACATGCACAAGATATTCTCTTATAATTGTCTCATTTTCTGTAGTGATTCTCAAGCTGGTTGGGCAGGGGAGGTTGTTATAGGACGTGGAGGCATAGAACACATATCAGAGAATCTGGACTGGGAGAAAATAAGTGTAATTTGAAAAATCCCAGCCCTTGGAAATATTTACAGGATTCCAGCCCCATCTTTGCTTCATGGAATCATTGATGTAGTGAAAGAGTCCTGGCCTTTGGAGGTATCATGTTTATTTCATGTATGATCCAGGATATTCTATTAATCCTTATTTTACTATGACTTTTTGACTTTGTCCTTTGTTTACAAAATGTTTGCTCTTCAGAGGTTTTGTACATTGTAATATTGTTTTGTTTTGTGAAAATGCTGTCTTGACCCAGTTTGGAGTCGGGGCGAGGCAGTTCCCTTCTTGAGCAGCTTATTAAGGATATGCCCCAACTACTTTCCTTCTCAGGCTTTCATACTCCTCTGGGCCACTATACACCCATCCTAATTGCCCTGGAGCCAGGTACCAGACAACTAAGGACAGCCCCCATACCCTAGAGCTTACCTTGTCAATTCACAGGGTACCTATGAAACCTGGCTGAACCCACCCACTTGTCATGCATTAAGCTGCCCCCTACAACTCCAGCTTGCTGTCACCCTGTACCAGGTGCAACTCCCTATGTGGGCCTGCTTGGCAGCCTTCCCTCATTTGGAGCATTAAGTAACAGAGTTCTGCCTTTCATCTATCCAAGTGACATTGCATTGAGTCCTGCCATCAAAAGAATCATTCAATCTTATAAAACATATTTTATATAGCAAGATTTATCTTGTCCTTCAATTGTATCTGACTTTACAATCAGATCTCCCCCAACCAGATACTAGTAGCAGAATATAGTGGGACTTGGAGTCAGACCTGTTTGAACTCAGACTCCTGGTACTGATTAGATACATTACCTGGAACAAGTTCCTGTCTCTCTGGGCCTCAGTTTCTTCATTTGTAAAATAAGAGTATCAAAAGTAGTACCTATTTCACAGTGGCATGGTAATAATTAAATGAAGCACTGAATAAATGATAGCTATTTTTTAATAGATGTATATTTCATATTTCTGTTTTTCTGGTTTGACTGTGTTATAATTATATCTTTTGTTCTCTTGAGGCTTACTATGTAAATTAACAAGATGAGGGTTTTATTTTCCAAATGATAATCAATTGTCCCAGTAGTATTTTTTTGAATTAATCCTTCCATTCTCCAATAATTTATTATTTCATTTTTATCATATATTCCTTATGAGCTCTAAGGTTTGTTTTGTGTTATCTATTTTGTTTTATTGATCTGGTTATCCTTACACTAGTATCCTATGATTTTAATTATTGCTGTTTTAAATAAACTTCAGTGTCTGATGACTTTCTCCATACTCTTTTTTTCAGTAAGTGAATTTTAGGATAATTCTGGTATGTCAAAAAATTTCATGTGATTGCTATTTCATTAAGCCTAAAAACAAATGTTTGATAAACTGAAATCTTAACAATATTTAATACCTCCATCTAGGAACATGTCTCTCCACTTGTGTCTGTTTTAGAACATACTTAGGAACCCGTACGAGGGGCTAGCTGTATTCTAGTCCAGTTCTTGAAACTAGCTACATGACTTTGGATAAATGTAATAATCTTTATATAATTCCTGTTCTTTGGAGCTCATGGCATTTCCATTAGGGTTAAATGAGTTAAAGTATGCATAAAAATAGCAAAAATTTAAATATTCATAGAGAAGCAAGAAGATGTTAGTATTATCTAAAAAATTTAGCCTTTGATAAAAAGGCCAATTTTGCATTACAGGTATTTTCTACCTTAAATAAAGAATCTCCACAGAAAAAAGAAAAAAAAAACTTCAAAAAATCAGAAAGATTCAGGGATCTTAATATTGATCAAGTCTTCAAAAGAAATCTTCACTAACCAATACTAATTTAGTACTAGTATCTCCTTATGATGAAGACATTTCACTATCAAATCTGTACACTGAATGTAGTAAAATCAACCTCATGTTATCATAGTCCTTAGAGCTTGAAGGAACCATGGAGGTCATCTAATTTAAACTCTCATTAAGTAGAGATGTCTCCTCCTTGAATATTTCCAATAACAATGAATTACTACTTCATTAGTAATTATTAAAAATCTCATTTTTTTAAAATGTTGCTATTGTACCAAAATCCATCTCCCTGTAGCTTTCACCTATACATAGGTGGTACAGAAACAGAAAAGTGAAGTACTTATTCCCATTTAGGCAGGAAATAAGGAAGGGAGTGGGAAAGGGCAGTGAGTTTCAGAGGAGGTACGGCTCGAACTGAATCTTGAAGGGGGAGAGGTTAAGGCATTCCAGGTCAGAGAACATCACTGAAAGTGCAGCACATTTGCGAGTTCTAATAAGTTTGGTTCTGCTGAAGCAAGGCCTGTGCATAAGGGAGTAGTGGAAGATGAGGATGGAGAAATCGACAAGTGACTGGTGTCTGAGGGTCTTCTGTGCTAAGTTGAAGAGTTTAGGTTTTATCGACAAGGGGAAGTCATTAAAAGGTTCTTTAAACTCAGCAGTGTCCTAGTTGTACTCTCTGGATCTACACAAAAATCCATCTTATCTTTTTTTCTTTGACCTTTTCTAGTTCTTCAAAGCACTTCAAGGTAGTGCCTGTGTCTTTTCAGTTCTTTCAGGAATTTATCATCTATATGTTTTCTAGATTATCACTGCCCCGGTTGCCTTTCCCTGGACTCATTCTAGTTTAAATTCATCTTAAATTATAATACCCAGAATTAAAGCAATACTTCAGATGTTTTTAATGCTTCAGAGTAGGATGGGATTATTTTATGTCATTAAATCTATACAAAACTTCTTTTAAAGAAGATTAAAATTAAGTTTGGTTTATTTTGGAATTGGAGTGGAGACAATATATCAGTCAGTAGAGGTTTTGTTATGCTGTACTAACAAAGAACTCCAAAATCTCAGTGGCTTAATACAACAAAGGTTTGTTTCTCACTTACACTGAATATCCAATACGGATTGCAGTCATTCAGGGATTCAGGCTGACAGAAACTCCATTAGCATACCTACTTCTGTAGTCAACAAGATAGGAAAACAGGAAGTGGTAAATTGTTCCCTGACTCTTAAAGTTTTCAAAGCCAATCAATTGTCTCTTATTTAAATTCCGAGGGGATGGGGACATACAGTCTTACCATGGACCTGGAAGGAGAGAAGAACTAGGCCCTCTGACCAGTCCTGATGAGTTCCCTCAGATTACAACTGGATGATAAGGACCTTGTAACCAATTATATACTCCAGAATTTTTTTTTTTTCTTGTTTTGGCATAAATGGCTACCAAACCAGGTCTTCTTAATGTTATACTTATAAAATCACACTTTTTGAATAAAAGTACTACTTGAATTTTTATCTAATTAGATTTATTCTATAATACAGCCTGTTTATATCATTTAGAAACATTATTCTGGCACATACTTTATTAGTACACTCAGCTTTGAATCATCTTCCAAACTAGCAAACAAATCATCTTTGTCCTTGGGAATCTATGGCACAGTACAAAAGACTTCACTTTAAGTTGACATTGATCAATTAATTCATTGATGTCATTATTGTAAGGCTGTTCAACTTGCTTTTAATCTACTTTAACTGTTTTACTTTCTGAGTTATATTTCAGCATAAGACTATCAGATTATCATCTGAGAATTTGCCTCATTCTTTGCTGCAATTAAGATATCCAACATCTTAGCATTATCCTGGACTAGCAACCTAGCCGCCCTATCTACAAAGGAATCAACTTTAACTTATCATGTTTCATTATGCTCAGTGAACCCACATTGGCTCCTAGTGATTATTCTCATTCATTTCTAAATTTTACAAAAAATCTTGATAAAAATATGTTCTGAAATTTTTTGTTAAAAGCTGAAACCAGCATTTTTGGCCCATAGGTTTCTGAAAACTGCCTTTTCCCCCTCATTTTTGAAAATCAGGATATATGTTCTCATCTCAATATGATTTACATTATTAATAATGTAAATAAGGTTTTCTGTTAGTCCTCAATTGTTATTTATGTTGGCACTGATACAAATCTGCACATTTTTACATAGAGCTTTTGGGGAACATGTAGACTCATTTAAATGCCACTAGAATTTTATTGGGCTTTAAAACAGAATCTCTATGATATTTTCTGTGATGTTTGTTGTAGATTTTTTAATTGGGAGGCTGTTTTACTTGCTGGAAGATAACGAAGTAAAACATGTTTGAAATTGTTCAAACTTGTCTCTCTTACCTGGTAACATTTATCATCTTCCCCATTTAAGAAACCTCTTCCTGTGTTTTTACTGCTTGAAAAAACCCTTTTGTTTCCCCTAAAAGTTTTCACAAGTCTCAATTAATTTGAGATATTAGCATCTTTAACAATATTTGTAGAGGTTTGTGACATCCTCTTATATTCTGATGATTTAAAGCTTTTTTTCATTTACAATCTGAATCTCTTCCATACTAAGTTATCAGCAATATATATCACATATAATGTGGGTTTTTGGTGTTGTTGTTGCTTTTGCTTTCTGACCTGC
Source organism: Avahi laniger (assembly GCA_963575035.1). Lineage (NCBI taxonomy): Eukaryota > Metazoa > Chordata > Mammalia > Primates > Indriidae > Avahi > Avahi laniger. Next base: position 8,469 of record CAUYSK010097800.1, on the reverse strand, counting down.
ATCATCCACTTGTAGTCCCTTGTTTGTTTGGTGTGTTTTTTTCTTGCAGTAAAGACATAGCAGAACAAAAATATAAGTATCCCTAAGTATACATAATCAGGCCCAGAGATAGCTTTTGTTGATATTTTGGAGATTTCCTTTGAGATCAATGTTCCAACAGTGTAGAAAGAAAAAAAAAAGCACTATAATTTTGAGACGTTTAACCTCTATCTCTATTTCATCACAAAAATGAGAGCAATAATCTATGACTAACTTCCTATTTAATATTTGTTAAATATTTGTTAGAGGTTTTATGGAGTTTCTGTCATTAATATCTCTAGTTGTCAAATAAAGAGATAATTGCAAATGAAGAGTGATGACAATTATAACCAGATGGAAAGGCAAATGTCAATAAGAATAATAAAAATTATTATGAATAATAATAATTATATAAACCATGTACGTAGAGCTTACTAGTTGCTAGCTACTCTTCTAAGTGCTTCTCATATTTAATTTTTTATCTTTGTGACAACTCTATTAGATAGGTACTGGGATTTAAAAGCTACAGAGGAACAAGAGACAAGATCTTTTCCCCATGCAAGGTGGAATGAGGGGGTTAGAATTGAGAACCCCACATAAAGTCTTATCCATGAATTACTATGTCCAACTTTAATGAAAAGTTGCACTACAAGAACTCTATTTGCCTGCAAAGGGAGATAACGAGAAACACTATTAATCTCAGCCTTCCTCTGGGATAAAAAATATACTTTTATATTTTTAATTCTTAATCAGGTGTCAGGTTCACATTTATACTACATGCAAGGTATGGAAATCCCCAAACAGAGATATCAACGTAAAGTAGTCGAGGACAATAATGTCCCAAGGCACCTGGGAGAAGCAGTTGCAAATAGTTATCTGGAAAGGTGCATCTTTGAGGTAGGCCTTGCAATATTCTCAAAGATAAAATCAGGTTTAATATGACCAAACAAGTGAAAATTATAAAATGTACAAGGAAAGACACATTCATAATTGAGTCAGCATAAATATCAATTCCCAAATTTAAAGCCTGAAGAATATCAGCTATTAAAAAGAACAGATAAAGAAAAATGTTTAAAATGCTTAAAGATTTCTAGAGATTGACATCAAAACATGGCAAAAGACTAAGAGATAGTAAAAAAAAGACAAGGTCCTGAAAGGAACTCTAAATGGCAAACTTTTAGAAGAGGAAAAATAAAACCCAAATGAAGGACTAAGATACCAGAAAGAATGGTAAGCAAAGATATTGGTTAATGTTGTTTATCTAAACCAAAGGTAAGTAAATGTGGCCCACAGAGCAAATCCAGCCCACCACCAGATTTTGTAAATCAAATTTTATTGGATCATAGCCATACTCATTGTGATGGTTAATATTACATGTCAATTTGAGTAGGCCATTGGGGTGTAAAGACATTTAGTCAAACATTACTCTGGGTGTGTCTGTGAATATGTTTCTGGATGATATTAACATTTGAATCAACCAGTATGACTGAGTAAAGCAGATTTCTCCCTCTAATGTGGGTCAATCTCATTCAATCAGATGAGGGTCTGAGTAAAACAAAGAGGCTGACCCTCCTCCTCAAGTAAGAGGAACCTCCTCCTGCCTGATTGACTTTGAACCAGGACATCAGTTTTTTCCTACTTTCGATCTTGAACTGAAATTTTGGATCCTCTTGGGCCTCAAGCCTGCCAGCGTTCAGACTGGAACTACATCATTGACTGTTCTGGATTCTTAGCTTGCTGACTGCAGATCTCGCGACTTGCCAGCCTCCATAATTGTGTGAGCCAATTCCTTAGTTTATGAACACACACAGACACACACACACCCATCTTATTGGTTCTGTTTTTCTGGAGAATTCTAATACACTCATTGATTTATGTATTATTGTCTATGGCTGCTTTTGCACTACAACAGACTTGAGTAATTGCAACAGAGGTTGTGTGGTTCACAAAACTGAAAATGTGTACTTTCTGGCCCTTTACGAAAAGATTTTCTGACCTCCAATCTAAACACATGGACTACAAAATGATGGTGACGATATAGGTGATAAAATGACAATGATAACGACAACAACTAATATTAGGAGTATGAAAACAAGGCAAAACTAAATTTTTGGCCACTAATAATATCAAGAATAGAAGAGATTATCAGAGTTAATGTATTTTAAAATTCTTCCATTGATTGAGAGAAGGGAAGAGATATTGATTAAAATTAGATTTATAAGTCAATGATGTATATTACCATTATGAGGATAAACATGAAAATAAGTAAAAAGCATAACTTTGAAAAAGCTAAAGGAGAAATAAATAATAATTTTAAAACATTTGTACAATAAAAAAGTTAAAAAAAAGCAAAAGAGGCACATAAAAATGTTGACTACAAAGTATAAAATAATATGCTAGAAATACATTTAAATATACAATAATCATAAGTGTGAAAATGGACTAACCTTTCCAGTTAAAACACAAAAATTGTTTAATGGCATTAAAAGATTCATCCATGGCCAGGAGAGGTGGCTCACGCCAGTAATCCTAGAACTTTGGGAGGCTGAGGCAGGAGGATTGCTTGAGGCCAGGAGTTGGAGCCCAGCCTGAGCAACAGTGAGACCTTATCTCTACAAAAAAATACAAAAATTAGCCGGGCATGGTGATACACTCCAGGAGTCCCAGCTACTAGGGAGGCCGTGTCAGGAGGATAGCTTGAGCCCAGGAGTTTGAGGGGACAGTGAGCTATGATATCACTGCACTCAATCCCAGACAACAGAGCAAGACCTGGTCTCAGTTAAAAAAAAAAAAGAGATTCAGCCATTTCAGCCATGAACCATTTTAAAAGAGCACAAAAGAATTGGAAAACATATACCAGTAAAGTACTAACCAAGAGAAAAGCTGATATAAAAGGATTTTAAGGAAGAAATGTTTTTAGGAATAAAAGGGCTACCTTATAATGATAAAATACATCTCACCTAGAAGATATTAAAGTGCCAAACTCATATGCATCTAATAATATGACTTGGTTTACATAAAACAGAACTAACATAATTATAAAGAGAAACACAAATTCCCAATAACAGTGGGAGATTTTTCAAACAATCATTTCAACGAATGATAGAACAAGTAGACAAAAACATTAATAAAGACATGGGAAGTTTAAACACCACAACTAAGAAGCTTAATTTAATGAATTTATTAAAAAAGACCCCGAATCCAAGAAGTGGAAAATATACATTCTTCTCAAGAGCACATAGACCATTTATGAAAACTGATCATGAAGTAATCCATATTTCAACAAATTTATAAAAATAATTATGTAAACCACATTCTCAACAACGTTACACTTATCAGAAAATGAAATAACTAAAAGCACCATACTTTTGAAAATTTTACAAAAGCACTTCTCTATAACTCATAGGTCAAAGAATTATAATGGAAATTAGAAAATACTTGGTACTAAAGAACAATTAAGACACCACTTATAAAATTTGTGAGATGCAAGTAGAGTTTAGGGGTAATTTTATGACCCTAAATGCTTATGTTAAAAAGGACTAGAGACTGAAAATTAATAAGATTAGTATCAACTCTGAGAAATTGAAAAAATATCAACAGAATAAATTCAAGGACAGTGAATGTCAGGAAATAAATACTGAAGAGAAATGAACTTTCATAAACAGAAATTTATAAAGTTAAAAACAGTCATTGCAATAGAAAGGATAAACAAAGAAAAAAATGTTGTTTTGAAAATCATGAACAGATTTGTCTTGGCAAGGCTTGTCGGAAAAGAATGGACAAGTATGATAAACAAGCAGTATTAGAAATGAAATGGGACTTTTCAACTTAATTAGAGATGCAGAAGTTAAAACATAATAACGGCAACTATTAACAATTTTATGTCTAAAATTCAAGAAATAAGACAAAATTGACAATTTTATATGAAAATATACCTGCAAATTGAGTCAAAACAAAAATAGAAACCTTGACTTATAGCCATTAAAGTATTTACATCAATAGTTAAAACTCTTTCTCATCCACCCCCCCTGCTACACAAGTAAATGGGCCCAGACTTTCACACATCATTCTAGCAAACATTGGAAGAACAGATAATTTAAAATGTTGAAAAACCTTTCAGATATTAGAAGAACAGAGAATTCTTCCTAACTCACTTTTTGAGGCTAGCATATGCTTGACACTGAAGCCAGATAAAGAAATTTTGAGGAAGAAAAGCTATTAGTTAATCTCACTTCAGAATATAGACACAAAAATTGACCAGACATAAGCAATTGAATGCAGAATATACACGAAAAAAAACATGAGCAAACTGAGTTTATCCTATCAGTGCAAGGTTGATTTAACATTTGAAAACGTATTTATATAATTAACCATATTAACGTATTAAGTGGAGAAAAACTATATGACTACCTCATTAGATGCAGAAAAATCATTTGACAAAATTTGTCATGTTCAGTTAGCAAATTCAAAAGAGTAAAATGCTGCCTTATTCTCATGAAGAATATTTTTCCAAAACTCTGGTAAACATTATGCTTAATAATATAGTGTTGGAAGCTTTTCATGTACAAAAAAAAGTGAGACAAGGATGTTATCACCACTTCCCATCATCAACATTATAATGAATGTCTCAGCCAAGTTAGTAAGATGATCAATTACAAGAAAGAAAGAAACAAAATGTTTATTACTTGCAGTCAAGAGGATTGCATACATGAAAAATCCAAGAGAATTTATAAATCAATTATGAGAATTAATAAAAGTTTTCAGAAAGATCTGTGAATATGAGATCAATATTCCCAAACCAATTGCATTCCTAATTACTAGCAACAAATAGATATAAAATATAATAGTGAAAAAGGAAGTCACTTAAAATAGCATCAAATATTAGGTACCTAGAAATAAATTCAACAGATATGTAAGACATTTAAAAAGATCACTTGAAAATTCAATTGAAAGGCATTAAAGAAAATCTACATCAATGCAGAGAAACTCCGTGTCCATGGTTTGAAAGAATCAATGTCATAAAGGTGTCAACTTAACCTATATTATTCTATAAATTTAATTCACTCAATTTGAATCAAAATCCTAACAGTGTTTTCTGCAGAACCGAACAAATTTATTCTAAAATTTATACGGTGTTAGGATTCTCCAAAGAAACAGAAGCAACAGAATATATATATATGTAGAGAGAGAGAGAGAGAGAGAGAGAGAGAGAGAGAGAGATTTGTTGTAGGAATTGGCTCATGTGATTATGGAGGTCAAAAAATCTCATAACTGCCGTTTTTAAGCTGGAGGACTAGAAAAATCAGTATTGTAATTCAGTTCAAAGTCCTGAAAACCAAGGGAGCCAACAGTATAATACAAGTCTCAGTTGGAGTCCGAAGGCCTGGAACCAGAAGCTCTGATCTGTAAGGGCAGGAGAAGATAGATGTCCCAGCTCAAACAGAAGCAAATTTACTCTCCCTTCACTTTTTTGTTGTTTTTGGGCTCTCAACAAATGGGATGATGCCCACCAGCATTGGTGAGGGTGATCTTTATTCAGTCCACCTATTTAAATGCTAATCTCTTCCAGAAACATTCTCACAGACACATCCAGAAATAATGTTTTACCAGTTATCTGAGCATCCCTTAGCCCAGTCAAGTTGACACATAAAATTAATCAACAGTATGGAAATGCAATGGGCCAACAATAGGTGAAATACACTTGAAGAAGAGGAACAAAGTAATTTCCTTAATATATATCAAGGTACCATAAAGGTATTGTAATTACGCCAGTGCCATATTGGCTCAGAGATGGGCAGATAGACTAATAGAACAAAAGGCATAACCCAGAAATATATTTGCACTAATAGAAACTTGATAAGTGAATTTTTAAATAAATTATGCTTGGAATATGAATATATAAAAATATATAATAAGCCCCTACATCAAACTGTACACAAAAAGAAATTTCAGGTGATTTTAGGCTTAAGTATAAAAAACAAAACTTTAAAACTTTTAAAATATAGAAATATGTACATATATCCCTTAGAGTAGAGAAAGATTTCTTTAAAAAGAAACAAGAAGTTAATCCTTACAATTTCACAAAATACACTGATCAATTGAACCACAGTAAACAAATAGGCCAATAAAAAATACTGTGCATAATGAAAACACTAAAAACAAAATTAAAGCAAAACACCAACTAGGAGGAAATATTTGCAAAACATATACCTGACAGCAAACTAATATCCAATCTTCCAAATTTAGAAATAATTACTATAAAACAATAGGAACCCAACACTAATAGAAAAAGGATAAATATATGAATATATAATTAGGAAAAGAGTAACTCTAAGTGGCCCATAGCATATGAAAAGATACTCAACTTCACTAGTATTCAGAGAAATGCAAACTAAAGCCAGGAATGTACCATTTTCCATTCACTGAAATTTAGAAATTTAAGTCTGATTGTAGCAATTGTTGCTGAAGGTGTAGAGCCTTGAAAACACAGTCCATCTGGAAAATTATTTGGCATTATGTGATAAATTCGAAAATGAGCAAACTGTATGGCCCAGCAATTCTATTAATAGTATACACTTCAAAGAAATCTATGTATACATATCAAAAAAGAATGGATAATTAACTTGTGCTACATTAATTGAACAGAATAGCACCTTGCAGTGAAAATGAATGATAGAGACCCACATATGTCAGCATGGAAATATCCAAACCAGTGTTGAACAAGCACAAGTGGCAAATTCTACCATTTATATGAAGTTTTAAAATATTCAAAACAATATTACACATTATTTTATGGTGTGCATGTGTAGTATATAGTATAAAATCATGAATAGAAATAATATAAATGAAAATCAGAATAGTGATTTTTCTGGAGTGGAAAGAGGAAAATCTGACTAGTGATGATATATAGAGGTCTTTTCTGTATTTATTTCACATATTTCTTAAGCTGGATGGGAGTATGTATATATGCTTGCTTTATTAGGCTTTACATTTTTGTTTTATTATACATTTATGATGTATAAACTAGTTCTTAATAAATTTAAAGAAGGGAGAAAAGTCTTTGAACTCTTGCCACGTCTGTGTGAACTCAATAAATATTAGTTGAGGCTGGGAAGGAGGAACTTTCCTTTCTCTGCCTCTTTGCTTGTAAGTTGATATAAGCAAAAATCTGTGGTGTTCATCATTTAATTTTGTCAGAATATATTCTCTTTGGTTTCATTGCATCCAATGTTATGATGGTTTTTTTATGTTGAGTTTAATTATTTGTAGCAAGAAGCAAACAGATACTTTTTCAAAGTCTATGTTTTAAAGATTTATAAAATGTGTCTTTAAATAATTAACAGATGTTTTAAAAAGATAAAAATCCAAGATTCTCTGATCAAATATTTTGAACATTCTTTAATAAAATCTGACCCCAAATTATTTGCTCTTAGCTGAGTCAGAAAGTTTTCTAAAATATTAATAAGCTAGAAAGTTATCTTTCTATTTAAAAGGGTAGAATGGTTCTAAATATGCTATAAGCTTGTCTGTTCATTTTACACTGTAATGTTTATAAAACTAAAATATGATCCTGTAACAATGGAAGGGAGGCTTTAACATAACTAATTTCATTTTGCTTCTGACCCCTTGCAGTAATATCCTTTAGGTTAAAAGCTTCTGCTTAGCTCTGCATGGAGGCTAGGAGAAAGATGATAACTATCCCTTTCCTAAAACTAACCCCAGAGGAGGTAAGAAAAGTATGCACTCAAGTGACAATGCCATGTTAAAGATTTATAGGAACATCATGACCTGTCATACTCATCCACCGTTAACTGACCAAAGACATTTTACAACCTCTTCAGACCCTCACTGAAGCCCAGATGTCTGCGGTCATTGCTTACCTCCGGCAACCTCCCCCAGCATAAAAAGGAACCTAAATTTCATACTAACTTAAGATGATTCTTTAAGACACTAGTCTACCATCTTCTTTGTTTGCTGGCTCTCTGAACAAAAGTTGTTTTCCTTGCCCCAACACCTCGTCTCTCAACTTATTGGCTGTCCTGCAGTGAGTGGTACAAGCTTGGACTTGGTTATAACCCAAATTTATGTTTGTCATCTTTCAGTTATTTACCCTGTTCACTTAAGTACATGATAATCTTTATTAAGTATGCATGATTCATATGAGAATATACATTGGGTATATAATGGACCTATATAAAAAAGTTTTAATCTTTATTTATGAAATACTATTTCACTTAAGCTCTTGGGAGTTATGAGGTTCAAAGTGTCAACTAACAAATTTGAATTAAAAAGACTGGATGGAGGCCAGGGGCGGTGGCTCACGCCTGTAATCCTAGCACTCTGGGAGGCCGAGGCGGGCGGATTGTTTGAGCTCAGGAGTTCGAGACCAGCCTGAGCAAGAGCGAGACCCTGTCTCTACTAAAAATAGAAAGAAATTAATTGGACAGCTAA